>OW121741.1:95397420-95514920 GCA_933228675.1 Stomorhina lunata
ATTTTTAAATGTTGAGCTATAAAGCTACGGCAACCGAATTTAGTCGAAAGGTTTTACCAACAATACCAATAGCTTAACGATTTTTTCAGTTTTGGTCCATATTTTGAATTAGCTGGACCCTTGTAGATATATGAGATATGTTTCTAAATTTAACACAACTTGATGGTGGGTATATAAGATTCGCCACAGCCGAATATAACACTCTTACTTGTTTTGGTTGCGATCATTTGACTATTCAAGGTACCTTGGACCTCCATTTTTTACTTAGTATTGTTCTCAATGTGTAAGCCAGAATTCTCAACAGAATTTGAAAAAATTTCTCACTCATCTATAAGTTTATCCAACAAAGAGCTTAACCAATTTTGGTTGAAATCCGTCTACTCTTTAATGTACCAGCTTTGGACCCCCATTTTTAACTTTTTTTTAGCAATTCTGGACAGAATTTGATGAAATTCAGCACAAATCTATTAGTTCACCCAAAAATGATCTCTACTGGCTGAAACCCGTCGACTCATACGGGACTTACACTTAAATGCAATATTATTAAAAAGTTGCGCCTAAACGACTGCAACACTTTTTGGTTAAATTATGAGTAACATTTTATTTGACTTTTTTCAGAAAATTTTGAACTTTGTTCTACGTTGCATAAAACTTCATTGTACTATTTACAATTACAATTCGATTCAATTTATCAGCATTAATGTGATTCCCTGGACGGGGATACACAACTTTTTCAAAGTGTCGAAAATACTTTTATAAAATTTTATCCCTTTTTCTTTCCCCTATCTTATGGTTTTATTCTGTTTCTGTTCACCGGCTGGTATTCACATGGCTCCCAGTTCGTCTATCATTTGTTATATCTATCAATGAGCTGCAGTTTTAGAAACGGAGAATCGCATTTGCCTACCGTTGTACTGTACAAAGGAAGTGAACTAAGTATGTATGTGTATCGAATTCTTCGATATTTTTAATATCGCATGTATTAAAAAGTTTGTTCTTGAAAACGTTTTCATATCATCAATATTTTTGTTATGTTTAGCATAAACTTTTAACACATTGTTTGCTTTCATAATATCTTTGCATTTTAAAATACTTACCCTTACATATGTACATATAAAGTACATATGCACAGAAATTCTTACTCGTATAGAACTTGTGAAAGTAACTTCAGAAAGTTTATGAAACAAGAAAAGTTTAGTTATTTATGTTTACTTTTGCATGCATCTGCTGCTATTCGAGTACTGTTGAAAAAATTTTGATTTTATATGCGTATAAATTTCACCTGTTAATATTTAAATACTTTTAACTGCGATAAAAAAATATGAGAAATCGAAATCAATTTCTTCTATATGGCATCATGTATATTCAAGAATAAAAGTTTTTCGGTATTGTTGTCTTGAATTCTTTTTAGAATCATTTGAGCTCCTACTGCTAGGCCTAAATATAGACTAAACGTAATATATATTTGCATAGGGTTCAACACATTTTAATATTTTTCCAAAATTAAGCAATTAAAATGATTTGTTTCTTAGATAAAGAGGAATTAAATAAAATTCAAATAATGTGAAAACTAGGACAAATGAAAGTTTTGCACTTTTGCTAAATTTTGTCATTATAGCTTCATTAGTTAGGCTTTATCGTGATATCAGCAGAAATACAGACGGTTATTGTTCAATCGTCTTAGCATTTCATAAAGATCTCAATATACCACAAATTCTTTGCCTTAAAATATTTAAATTTTATATTACAATGTATTATATATATTACATTTATTAAATTAAACAAGATAACAATTTAAGACAACTACATATTTATCTCTCATTAATAAAATATGTAAAAGTAACATCGTTTACAATGCACCACTTCCTATCAACACCTCACGCGTAAATTGTGTAAAGGAAATTTAATGAAAATTGATTTATTTAATTCTACCCAGCAAAACTTTGGTAATGGCAAGTACTCTGTTAACTGGTTACCTTGTAATGACTACAACATACCCTCCAAATAACTAATAAGTTATTACAGAAGTACTTATTTGTAATTAAGATGGTAATTTAAACTGAATGGCCCCGGTTCGAATCCCACCAAGACCAACAATTTTTTTTATTTTTTTTTTTTTTATTAAAAGAGTTTTTAAATGATTTTTGAACTTTAAGAACTTAAATATTACCTTCTGTAAAAAAAAAATGTTGGAAAACTAACTCTCGGTAATGAAAAAATACCATCATGAGTCAATTTTGGTTATGTAGGGGATACCAGTTCTGATTGGTCTTAACTTGGTAAGCCCAACTTATCTGGGTCATCCTTTATCTCAACTGTGGACACTGACCTCCTCGTGGTGTCACCCAGGGAACTAGTTTAACACCCCTTAACCCGAAACTTCGATGGAAAGACCAAGTAGAGGAACATTTTTCAAAGCTTGGCCTATAAAATTGTAGAATATTCGAACATGGAATTCCAAAATATGCTCGGACTTTGACCTTAACAGGTTGTAACTATAGGCCTTTTAAGTAAGTAAGAGTCAATGTTATATAAACAAAAAGAAAGATTTAAGCTATTTAGGTTTTAAAATAATTAAAAAAACTTCTTTATTTTTTATTAAATGCATTAAACATTTACAAAAAATCGTATAGAAATATTTTTCTAAAAATTACAACAAAGCAAAAAAAGCAGGCAAAAATAAAGTTATTGTCACTTGATTTTGGATCTAAAAATAAAAAATGGGTATATTAATTATAAGCTGCTAAGTTTTCAACATATGAAGTAGCTCAGTGGAAGAGTCTCCGCCTAGCAAACATAGGGGTCTGGGTTCGAGCCACCATGAGGTCATAAAAAAAATTTGTATTTCGTTCAAAAATATAATTTTTTTAAATAAAACAACAACAAAAAAGTTGTTGTTGTGGTTGTTTTCCAATTGCTTACCCAAGTCATTACTTTTCTGCAATTGGTAAGTACTTGCCTCCAATGACATCCCCATGTTAATGTAATGACTTAAACAGTGAATGTGTAAGTAGTTCGTGTTCAATAGTTTAGCTGTTTAACTCATTACTTGGTAATGAAAAGTTTTGCTGGGTAGTTAAATACAATTTCAATAAAATTAATATTAATTAAAATAGAAGATACATATTTTAGATTACAATAAATGTTTAGTTTTACTGATTTTGTTTCAAATGAATATAATTTATGTTATCATCTATTCTAATATAAATTCGATCACTTACACATACATAACACAGGGAAACAAAATTTTGCACCACAAAAATTTAAAACTTAGATATATTTCGCTAACTCCAAAAATGACATTGGTTTTTATACCCACCATCAAAAAGAATGGGGGGTATATTGAGATTGCCATTCCGTTTGTAATTTCCTTAATATTCCCAGCAAAACTTTGGTAATGGCAAGTACTCTGATAACTGGTTACCTTGTAACGACTACAACATACCATCCGAATATATAATAAGTTATTACAGAAGTACTTATTTGTAATTAAGATGGTAATTTAAACTGAATGGCCCCGGTTCAAATCCCACCAAGGGCAACAATTTTTTTTTATTAAAAGAGTCTTTTTAAATGATTTTTGAATTTTTAGAACTTAAATATTATCTTCTGTAAAAAAAATTTGTAAAACTAACTCACGTTAATGAAAAAATACCATCATGCGTCAATTTTGATTATGTAGGGGATGTTGAATACCAAACACGATTCTAATTGGTCTTAACTTGGTAAGCCCAACTTATCTGGGTCATCCTTCATCTCAACTGTGGACACACACCTCCTCATGGTATCACCCGGGGAGCTAGTTTAACACCCATTAAAATTGTGAGTTAACATGTTCCGAGAGTTGTCCCATAAGATCGATAAAAATGGGTTAGGATAACGGGCTAGTAACCCTCTCTTGAAAAAAAATACAATGAAGAGGATAAAATTAGAATTGAAATGTCCCACTACCTAATGTTAGATGAGGATGTCCGAAACTTCGATAGAAAGACCAAGTAGAGGAAAATTTTTTAAAGCTTGGCCTATAAAATTGGAGAATATTCGCACAAGATTGAAATCCATGGAATTCTAAAATATATTCGGACTTTGACCTTAACAGGTTGTAACATTTAAGTAAGTAAGAGTCAATCTTATGTAAAAACTTATACAAAAAAGAAGATTTAAATTGTTTAAGTTTTAAAATAATTTTAAAAAAGTTTTAAAATAATTACAAAAAATCGTATAAAAAATATTTTTCCAAAAATTACAACAAAGCAAAAAAGCAGGAAAAAACTAAGTTATTTTCACATGATTTTGGATCTAAAAATAAAAATTGTTTATATTAATTATAAGCTGCTAAGTTTTCAACATATGAAGTAGCTCAGTGGACGAGTCTCTGCCTAGCAGTCGGAGGGTCTGGGTTCGAGCCCCCCATGGGATCATAAAAAAAATTTTGTATTTCGTTTAAAAATATATGTTTTTAATTAAACAACAACAAAAAAGTTGCTGCTGTTGTTGTTGCTTTCAAGTTGCTTACCCAAGTCATTACTTCTCTGCAATTGGTAAGTACTTGCCTCCAATGACATCCCCATGTTAATGTAATGACTTAAACAGCGAATGAGTAAGTAGTTCGTGTTCAATAGTTTTGCTGTTTAACTCATTATTTGGTAAAGAAAAGTTTTACTGGGTTGGCTCAAAAAAAATCCTTATGAAATTCTAAAATGACTGAGCGATGTCCGTCTGTCTCTCTGTCTGTCTGTTAAAATCACGATAACGCTTAAACGAAAGAAGCTAGCTTACTGAAACTTAGTAAAAATATTCTTCAGTTCTGAGAAAATTTTGGTATTGAAATTGGGTAAAATCGGTTAACATTTGACCATAGCTCCCGTATAACCTCGTCCAGGCTAATCGCTTATTTGCTAATAAGTGACAAATTATAACAGCTGTGATGACAAAATTTGGTATCCAGAAGTTCTACATAAGCCCTAGACAGCATATACAATTTCGTCAAAATCGGTTCACATTTAGCCATAGCTCCCATACAAAAACTTACGGAATCAGCTTAAATTTCACCTAAAATACACTTAAATAACAATTAATCTAAAATTATAACAGATATAACCACTAAATTTAGCACGAGGATGTCTTATATCAACGCCAACCAGTGTGCAAAATTTTGTCATAATCGGTCACCATTTGACCATAGCTCCCATATAAAAAACTTACGGAAACACAAAAATACAAAAAGAAAAGGGGGTTTATATTCTTCTGTCCGTCAAATAAAGCGCGATAGCGCTTTAACGAAAAGGGCTACAGCAACAAAATTTCCTATATGAATGCCAGCCAGTGTGCAAAATTTTGTTAAAATCGGTTACTATTTGACCATAGCTTTCATATATAAAACTTACGGAAACACAAAAATACAAAAAGAAAAGACGGTTTCTGTCCGTCCTTCCGTCAGAGAAAAGCGCGATAGCTCCTTAACTCCAAGAGCTAGAGAGACAAAATTTAGGAAAAGTATTTTCGATACGTTATAATAAATGTGTGATGGAAACGAGTAAAATCGGTTCACATTTAGTTAGAGCTCCCATATAACCCTACCCCGGGTCACATTTGTGCTGATATTTTGAATAAAATTGTAAAATCTATGACTACTAAATTTAGAACAGAGAAGTTTTATGCAACTTTCAGTCAGAATGTCAAATTTTGTAGGAATCGGTTCATTTTTGACCATAGCTTATATCGTTACTTTAATATAGAAAGCCCTAACTAATATTTTTCTTACATTGCAGGAGAGTGAGAAAAAACTAAATAATATCTTATGTTTTGAAGATTTAGCAATTTCTAAAACGCAGTTTTTTACTAAATTCTCTAAAGAATTTAATACTGTAATAATGTTTTTCAAAATTAAAAGATTTTAATAAAATTATGTTAGATAAAGCTGTAAAAAGCGATTTGAATGAAAAACGACTTAGGGCCTTTCTATATTAAAGTAACGATATATAAAAACCGCTCACGGTAACCACTAAGATGCCAGAAACGCCATTTAAAAGCTATTAAATTATAAACTATGTCAGCTATGCCACTAAATTTTGCACAAATAAACTTTATATTAATATTTGTAATTGTATATTAAATTTTGTAACAATCTGTCAACATTTAGTACTTATATATATATATCTACAATCAAAAAGATTTGGAGGTACAATCAAAAAGATTCGGAGGTACAAGCAGCATATTAAAATTGCACCAATATCCGGACTTTATACTCGGTATTAGGAACTCCTAACAAAATACATGGTCCTGTTGTATAACTATCAACATGTTTGTCCTAACTAAATATTAAGCTAAACGAAAAGTATTTAAGAGACAATTTATGCTAAACTACATCAGGGGGCCAATTCTGGTAGCGATTCTAATTTAGTAAAAAAATGAAAACAAACGTCAAATCATTATCATATGAAAAAATCACTGAAACAAAACGAGATTTTTTCATCGTTGCATAACAATTGGGATTCTTGTTTTGTGAAACACTGCAACCAACTGTCAAAATCTTTTCATATGAAAAGAATTTTTTCACTGAAAAATTTTAAGTGAAAAATCAAAAATAAGACAAAATTTTATTTAATTACACTCAGGAAATTATTACAGTAACTGATTGTATGTTGTTTAGGAAATTTTCGGTTATGTTGTTTTCAAATGAATATTCATTTTAATTTACATGAAAATTGATTTTTAACATATTTACACATTTGTTTAAAAAACAACCTACAAAAAAATACTGAAAATCCGTAACATTTAAAAATATCAGTTGTTTAGTTTTTATATATTTTTTCAATTATTGTATCAAATATAATTCGTATTTGTTTAATTATTGTTTTTCCTTAAGTATCTTAGGTTTGCTTACTGAAGAAACTTTTTATAATACTGGCCGCCTATCACGGGGTATGGCCTAAGCAAACAACAAACTTTGTTTTGTCTGTTTGGTTTTTTGATCCTTAAATGATATAACCTTTTTATGGTTTCGTCTTTTATATTACGTTAATTATAAAAACAAATGAAAATTGTCCGTTTTACGTAAATTTTACGTAGTTTTTTACCATTCAATTTTTTAAAAATAAATGAAAATTTCCGTTTTTTATACTAAAAATGTAGTTTAAATTTTTGTCAGTAATTTTTTTGAAAACAACTGAATATTCCGTTTTTAAAACTGAAAATGTAGTTTAAATATTTGTCAGTTAAATTTTAATGAAATATTTATTGAATTTGAATGAAAAATCAGTTGACCGGTTTTTAAATGAATATTCATTCATTTCAAATTACATTTTAAGTTAATTTTACTTACATAATATTCTGAGTGTGCCATTTATTTATTAAGATTATAAATAATTTTAATACTCAGAATATGGTTTGCATGTATGGTTTGCTAGTTATTTATCAAAGTTGAAATTTGCTTAAGACCAACCCCAGATTGGTTCGAATTGCTAAAAAAAAGTCCCTTGGAAATTTGAGCTCAATCGGATAAAAAGAGATTGTGCCCATGACCCGCCCAAAAATTTGCAAAGTATCTGATTTTTTACTTTAATTGTAAATAACTTCATTAATACTTTAGAATTAAGAAATTCCAAAGTAAGACATGATTTAAAATTCTATGGCCTGTAAGTACATATGTAGGTACTCTTATGTTGCCGTAATACAGTGGGCTGAAAAAACAATTGGAAAAATATTTCAGGAACTTTTAACTTCTAAACGATAAACTTGATTATTATGAAATTTTACATGGCTACGGAGAAGGAGTATTCGACCTTAACCTTCATCTGCTCTTTGCGTAGAAAACTACGCAAACGCTATACAATTTTTCTCTTCTTTTTGGAAGTTCTAGTTAACAAAATTTACTGACTTTGTAGGTGTCATAATTTTACATAATTTAAGCTATTTTTTTCCTTCGAAATTTTGTTTTTTATGGATTGTATCAAAAAAGTTACGTTGTCTACCCTCTGGGTAGTTTTCTACGCACCCAACCTCCTGGTATGAAGATATACTAGTCAAAATACCAAAAAAAGGGTGACTCCAAAGATTGCAATAACTACAGGGGAATAACACCAAGCAAAATACTAAGTCGAATAATTTTGAATAGAACGTCTGACGCAGTTTCTGAAACACTACGCGAAAATCAGTTTGGGTTCCGAGAGAATAGATCTTGTGTTGATTTAATCCACACAGTAAGAATAGTACTGGAACAATGTAATGAATTCCGCACCGCCATTTACCTAGAGTTTATCGACTTTATGAAGGCCTTCGACAGTGTCAACAGATGCTATCTATGGAGAATTTTAGAAA
Source organism: Stomorhina lunata (assembly GCA_933228675.1). NCBI lineage: Eukaryota > Metazoa > Arthropoda > Insecta > Diptera > Rhiniidae > Stomorhina > Stomorhina lunata. The sequence continues at coordinate 95,405,740 of OW121741.1, forward strand.
ACCGTAATATGCCAACGAAAATTCTGAACTTAATTCGGGCAATGTACGTGAACTTGAAATGCTGGGTTCAACATAAAGGTAAATTGTATAATCCGTTCGATGTTACTACTGGAGTAAGACAAGGATATATCACCTATACTTTTCATCCTTGTTATCGACAATATAATGCATACGGCACTAAATGGTAGACGTGGTATCCAATGGACACCCTTTAAGCAACTCGAGGACTTGGAATACGCCGATGACGTATGTCTTCTATTTAAGCCAAAGCTCAGGCCACCTTCAAGAAAACACTAGCGCTATTATTGTTGAATCTCTGGCAGCTGGGCTAGAAATCAATATTTCCAAGACAAAGATTATGCCTGGATGATGATGGATGATGTATGCCTAACACCTCGCAATAGAGTTCGATATAAAAGGATGGTTGAGGTCCTATGCTCCACTGGGAGTCAAGGATAGCAAAGAGAAATACAACTAGGCCTAAGTCATCAAAACTTTGAATAATTTTTTTTTTGAAGTCGAATATCTCATAAACTGAAGGAGATAAACCATACGTGTGCCAAAGTTTTTTGTAAACCTCTGCTAGCAGAGTTTGTGCATAAGAAAACTTTTATCGGAGATATCATGACAATCGAGCTTACAATTTAAAAGGTATTTGTGTATTTGGCTCTATCTGTTTCCAAGATAATTAAGGTTTTGTATTTTCATATAAAAATTTAAAAAAATTAAGTTTTGGCACAAATTTTAAAATTTTTTGGAGTGATCACAGAATATTGCCTAAATGGCTTTATCTCCTCTAGTTTCCAAGATAATTGAGGTTTTATATTTTCATATACAAAATTTAAAAAAACTAAGTTTCAGTACAAATTTTGAAATCATTGCCCACATGGCTTCATAGTTTAGCGCTTCTAATTTTATTGGAAATGAACCAAGGAAGACCGAAAAACGGGGAAGATTTTCTCTTTTTCTTTAAAACTGCATCAGATTTGGACAATTTTTTTTTGTAAGTGTTTGTACATCTATATTAGGTTTCTATCTAAAGAGAAATTGACCACACCCACTTTATTCGATTTATCTTAAATAGAAAAATGGCTGCACGGATATTTTTTTCTTAAACTAGTTTAAAAATCTTCAACTATAGGTATTTTTTTTTCTAAAATGTTCGTAGTAATTTAATTTAGGTTTTAACTGAAAGATAAAATTACCACGCAAACTTTTTTTATTTATCTTAAATCGGAAAACGCATGCACGGACATGCGTTTGCTTGGTTGTTTAATGATTGTTTAAGAATTAGCTGACGACTGTTTAATGATTTTTAATGATTGTTGGGCAATATTTTGACGACTTACTGGCGATTGTTTAACTACTGTTAGAAGATTGTTTGAAGACTCGTCAAAACTGACTATTTGATGAGTGTTTAACGATTATTTGAAAAATTCATAGAATCATTTATAAAAACCAGGCGAACAGAAATTAAGAAAAAATTCCACAAGATCTATATTTTTTAAAAACAAGATAGAAAGTGCTATAGTTGGCCAAGCCCGACCATACAATAATATTTTTTAAAAACAAGTTAGAAAGTGCTACAGTCGGCCAAGCCCGACCATACAATACACTTCACCACTAAGGTCAAAGTTGTTCTTTTTCCTGTAAAAAGACAAATATTCGCTAAATTTCGACTCAAAAAGTGATTCTAAGCCAATGAGTATACTAAAAGGTGGGTCTATGACAAATATTTCCATGCGTTACATACATCAGCACAAACTTATAATACCCTTTCCACCTATGGTGGTGAAGGGTTTAAATATGGTATTGTACCACAAAAATTAACTGAAAATTAGAGCTAGTTTAAACTTAAACAGACAGACACTTAATTTGATAATTTTTTTTTATGAAAAATTTTGTTATTGCAAAAATTTAAATATAAACTATTAATAAAACAAGTAAGAAAAGTTAATGCCGACTATATGATACCCTTCACTACATAGCTCAAATATGGACAAACAGTTAAGCAAGTTTTCCTTAAGTCTTAAAGATATACATATACTTAACAATTTCGAGATTCAATTAGATTTATGTCATTTCCTACAAAGTTTTAATAATAAAAACAAGTAAGAAGTGCAATAGTCGGTCAACTCCGACTAAACGATACCCTTCACCACTGAGGTCAAAGGTGTTCTTTTTTCTGTATAAAGACAAATAATTGCTAAATTTTGCCATCATAGAAACATTTGAAAGCTAGGGTCAAATGTGGACCGATTATTTCGAAATTTGGCAAATCGATTACAGTTTTTACAAATTGATATTTGTCGCCAAACTATCAATTCCGGGAAGTGGGATCTTTAGGAGGTACCATAAATAATGGACCGACTTTGATGAATTTTAATAGCCATATGCCAAATTTCATCAAATTATCTTTAGCATTGCGACCTGTACTTTGATTACATGGTTTACATGGGGCTCCAGCCAGCCAGATGGACGGACTGACATCGCTAAATCGACTCAGAAAATGATTCTGACATTAAACACGTATTTGGTACTTTTTTGATTTTGGGGCCAAAATGGGATAAAAAGGGATAAAATGATAACTTAACATCTCAAAAAGTAATATCAATAGGAACATTATGTTAACTGCCTTATAATAAAATGTACCAAATTCAATTGGTACCAAATATGCATATGGAACTTTTTGAAATTAGGGGATAAAAAGGGTAAAAAATTGGTAATGTTATACCATTTAAACAAATGTTTGTCTGTATGTATGTTCTTAATAGAATGGTAAACTGTGAATTTCATCATGTTATGCTCTTTAACGAAGATGTTGCAGATAAGCCGGCGAAGTTGATAAGACTAATTTCCGACAGATGGAGCTACTGAAAATTACTAAAAATTAATTAAATCGTAAACTGTGCATTTGATCATGCTACGATATTTAGCAAATTTGTAGCGCATGAGCCGGCGGAGGTTTCTGTTGGTACGACCAATTTCCAAAATTATTAAAATGAGTTAAACTGTAAACTATGCAAACTATGTGTTGGTCGAACAAAATAAATAAAACAATTCAAAATTAACTGAATATTTGTACAATGTCTTTCCTCTAAATTTATTTTAGTACTTAATAGAATAAAATACATAAAAACTTTAAAATTTGCCTCAAAATGCTTATCATAAAGTTTTTAGCAAGGCTCGGTCAACCAGGTACTATTTTTTAAATACAATTATTTTTTTTTTGTCTGTGAACGGCCAAAAAGTCTATTTCAGAAAGGCATCCCTATGGGAGTTACCCGAAATTGTAATTTAATTTGGCCCAAAAAGTATAAGAATCGTTCTTGAACCAAAATATGTGTTTGTGTCAAATTTCATCGAATTATCTGTGAAGTTACGACCTGTACTTTGATAACCAATTTTGTATTCAAAATTTGATTTATAAACTTGTTATTACTTTGTTTTTCGTTCATGAATAAGGGAGTATATACAAATATATTAGCAATTTTTCTAACAAATTAATAACAATTTACTGATTATTCTTATTCCGTTTAAAAAGATATGGAAGCCTCGATTAAACTAAAGAACTTCTTGATGGTATCCTTATTGTTCAATGTTCCGCATCAGTTAAAATTATCCTTACATCGATACCACGAATTTAACGTAACTAATACAAACAAACATTTATGTTTACGAAAAACAATGGCGAATTGATTTGGGCACTAAATTAATTACTTGGAAAGATTAAAGTTATTATTGTATTTTCTTGACCATAATATGTTTATCAAAACATGTTATTTACAAAAATTCTTTCTTTAATATTAAATGAGTTTATTACATTCGAGTTTCTTATTTCTTTTTTTTTTTTTTTTGTTTCGTATAAAGCCTAAAGGAAAGAAGAAATAAAGCTAATCGAAGAATCAATATTGGTAATTTGTTATGCTATTTCTTAGGTTTTCGATAAAGAAAATTGAAGGATAAAGTTTTCCTAATTTAATAACTTATAAAAACGAAATTACTTTATTTTATGTACTGATAGTCCAAAGACTTTATTTGTTGAGCAAAATTAATGTTTAATCATGTATTACGTTTATTATATCTACCCTACACCAACATTGATGGGTGGTGATGTATGTAATGCATGAGAGTATTGGTATTAGACCCAACCTTAAGAATACAGGTCGACACTACTTTGGAATCGATCCAAAAAGTCACTTAAATAAGACGAAAATCGCAAAAAAGCTCGTCAATCTGAAAAACTTCTCTTACATTTCGATATAATCGGCCTAAATATGACCCTAGCTGGCATATAGCTATGAAAATAGTTTAAATATACATATATAATTATACCCTTCACCACCATAGGTGGAAAGGGGATTATAAGTTTGTGTTGATGTATGTAACGCATAGAAATATTTGTCTTAGACCCACCTTTTAGTATATTTATAGGCTTAGAATCACTTTCTGAGTCGATTTAGAGATGTCCGCCCGTCCGTCTGTCTGGCTGGCTGGCTGGACTCCCATGTAAACCTTGTAATCAAACTACAGGTCGCAATTCTAAAGATAATTTTATAAAATTTGGCACAGATCACTTTTTTGGTAATAGGACCATGGCTATTGAAAATCGTCAAAATCGGTTCATTATTTATGGTACCACCCATAGGTCCCACTTCCCGGAATTGATATATTTCCCACAAATATAAATATTTTTTCATGAAATTTAAAACAAATACTACTTATATAAACTAAAATCACTGTACGAAATTTCGGAAATCGGTCCACATTTGTCCATAGCTCCCATACAAACTCTTCTTTAAAAACGCATTAAATGAGACAAAATTCACTAAAACACTCGTAAATCTAAAGATAATAAGAATTTCAAGTTTATTTTTTGCACGCATTATTTTTTCGAGATAATCGGTCCACATTTGACCCTAGCTCCCATATATGTTCAAATGACGGAAACAACTTAAATATATAAGTTTTGAGAAAATGTTTGTATGATGGCAAAATTTAGCAAATATTTGTCTTTATACAGGAAAAATAACACCTTTGACCCTAGTAGTGAAGGGCATCCTATGGTAGGGCTTGACCGACTATAGCACTTTCTTACTTGTTTTTTCTTGTGTTTAAGGAAACAATGCAAAATACATACAAATTTATTGTTAAATTCTTTGTTTTGTTTTATCCACAAATTACACAGTACGACAAAATCAAATTTTTTTGAGTACACATGAGTAATGTTAACAGAATATGAAAATAATGTTAACAGAATATGAAAATAAAGAAATACTTGTCTCGGCGTTTTGCTGTAGCACATCAGAATTTTAAGAAAATCGATTTTAACGATTCGAAGGACCGCGGAGGTTCACTTGTAACATAATACTATTATAAAAAGTTCTATAAAAATAGAATGGGTAAACCGATTTAAATGCTTGAGCCAGTTTTGAAAAGGGAACTAAGTTTGGATTTGTTTTTATTAAAAAAAATAAATTTGTTTCCGCTAGAGGACGCTTTAATTTTCATGTAAAGTTAAAAAATATCCAAAAAAATGTACGAAATTCGACTACCAACATTTTTAACACAAAATAATAGTTAAGATATCATATCGGGTGTTTTTTATTGAGGTATAGAACTTTAAGTTGGCATCACTTTTTTAGCTGGTGGCCATTTTGTCAGCTGTCAAGTGATTAATATTTAGTTTGGTTTGCCATTTCATCATGAACAGGTTGACAAAAGAACAACGCTTGCAAATCGTGCAAATTTATTTCGAAAATAATGGTTCAGTTCGCGAAGTTTACCGCAAGCTCCGTCCATTTTATGGTCGACATAATCCATCCATCAGAGCAATTAATTCGGTTAACCATGGATCGTTTTCGCACTACGTTTACTCTATGTGATAATACGCATCCACAGCGACGTCGAACAGTGCGCACCGAAGAAACAATTGCCGCTGTAGAGCAAAGTGTTGAAGAGGACCCGAATGAATCGATTCGCCACCGTGCACAGCAATTGGAGCTTTGTCCATCAACTTTATGGAAGATTTTGCGCAAAGATCTTGGCTTGCGACCTTACAAGATCCAGCTTGTGCAAGAATTAAAGCCGCGAGACCATGCAATGCGTCGTGATTTTGGTGTATGGGCCGAAAATGAGATTGATCTCGATGCTGATTTTCATCTCAAAATTTTGTTCAGTGATGAGGCTGATTTTTGGTTGAACGGCTATGTCAACAAGCAAAATTGCCGCATTTGGAGTGAAGAGAATCCACATGAGACCCTTGAGACGTCATTACATCCACAAAAACTGACTGTTTGGTGTGCTCTATGGGCTGGTGGAGTCATTGGGCCATACTTCTTCCGAAATAATGCTGGAGAGTCAGTTACCATAAATGGAGACCGGTATAGAGCCATGATAACCGACTATTTTGTTCTCCAATTGGATAGCATGAATGTGGATGAGTTGTGGTTCCAACAAGATGGCGCTACATGCCACACAGCGCACGTCACAATTGATTTATTGAAGGAAACATTCGATGAGCGCATAATTTCGCGGAATGGACCTGTCAATTGGCCACCAAGATCGTGCGATTTGACACCACTGGATTATTTTCTTTGGGGATATGTGAAGTCGTTCGTCTACGCCAACAAACCAGAAACGTTAGGGGACTTGGAAGCCAACATTCGTGGCGTTATTGCCAACATACGGCCCCATATGCTCGAAAAAGTAGTTGAAAATTGGACCTGTAAAAATATTTAAACATTAATGGCATAAAATTATCCTTCCAATAAAGCCAAATTGATGGACATTAAAACGATTTTCTTGTGTTTTATTTCAATTCGAAGTTCTATACCTCTAAAAAAACACCCATTATTAATTTTTGTATTTTTACATTACATTTCATTAAATTACATCAAATTTTTTGGATATTCTTTAATTTTACATTAAATTTAAAGCGCCCCAGCAAAACTTTGGTAATGGCAAGTACTCTGATAACTGGTTACCTTGTAACGACTACAACATACCATCCGAATAAATAATAAGTTATTATAGAAGTACTTATTTGTAATTAAGATGGTAATTTAAACTGAATGGCCCCGGTTCAAATCCCACCAAGGGCAACAATTTTTTTTAGTTTTTTTTTATTAAAAGATTCTTTTTAAATGATTTTTGAATTTTAAGAACTTAAATATTATCTTCTGTAAAAAAAAATTGTAAAACTAACTCACGTTAATGAAAAAATACCATCATGAGTCAATTTTGATCATGTAGGGGATGTTGAATACCAAACACGATTCTAATTGGTCTTAACTTGGTAAGCCCAACTTATCAGGGTCATCCTTCATCTCAACTGTGGACACACACCTCCTCATGGTATTACCCGGGGAGCTAGTTTAACACCCATTAATATTGCGAGTTACCATGTTCCGAGAGTTGTCCCATAAGATCGATAAAAATGGGTTAGGATTACGGGCTAGTAACCCTCTCTTGAAAAAAAAATACAATGATAAACAAGGATAAAATTAGAATTGAAATGTCCCACTACCTAATGTTAGAGGAGGATGTCTGAAACTTCGATAGAAAGACCAAGTAGAGGAACATTTTTCAAAGCTTGGCCTATATATTCGCACAAGATCGAAATCCATGGAATTCTAAAATATGCTCGGACTTTGACCTTAACAGGTTGTAACATTTAAGTAAGTAAGTTTCAGTCTTATATAAAAACTTATACAAAAAAGAAGATTTAAATTGCTTAAGTTTTAAAATAATTTTAAAAAAGTTTTAAAATAATTACAAAAAATCGTATAAAAATATTTTTTCAAAAATTACAACAAAGCAAAAAAAAAGCAGGGAAAAACAAAGTTATTTTCACATGATTTTGGATCTAAAAATAAAAATTGTTTATATTAATTATAAGCTGCTAAGTTTTCAACATATGAAGTAGCTCAGTGGAAGAGTCTCTGCCTAGCAGTCGGAGGGTCTGGGTTCGAGCCCCCATGGGATCATAAAAACAATTTTGTATTTCGTTTAAAAATATATGTTTTTAATAAAACAACAACAAAAAAGTTTTTGCTGTTGTTGTTGCTTTCAAATTCCTTACCCAAGTCATTACTTTTCTGCAATTGGTAAGTACTTGGCTCCAATGACATCCCCATGTTAATGTAATGACTTAAACAGCGAATGGGTAAGTAGTTCGTGTTCAATAGTTTAACTGTTTAACTCATTATTTGGTAATGAAAAGTTTTACTGGGGCCATATAGCGGATTGGATTTATTTAAAAAAAACAAATTCAAATTTAATTCTATATTTAAAACTGGCTCAAGCATTTAAAACGGTTCACCCATTCTATTTTTATAGAACCTTTTTTAATAGTATTACATGACAAGTGAACCTCAACGGTCCTTCGAATCGTTAAAATCGATTTTCTTAAAATTTCTGACATGCTACAGCAAAACGCCGAGACACGTATTTCTTTATTTTAAGCCTATTTTCATATTCTGTTAACATTTCTCATGTGAACCAACCACTGTCGTACTGTGTTATTAAAGCTTAGTTTATACTTAACGTTTAAGCTATTTGAGGTGTAGATAAACATTTACACATAATCATGTTTAAGCTTTAAGTTTTTTTATTTAAAATCTCAAAACTCTTTAAAAATCAGCCAATATAATATCTATACTTTAACTTAGGGTTTGTAAAAAACCGTGAAAATGAGAAACCGCGGTTTCGGTTTTAAAACACCCAAAACCGGCCGGTTTCGGTTCGGTTTTCGGTTTTTTAAACAAAACTATTTCAGTTTAAATTAGTAGGAAAATTTAGATAACTTCATTAAAACATATTATAATTTAATACTAAAATTCAGGAAAATAATTCAGGCTTTTTAAATATGCGGGATTTCTTAAGTAAGTCTTGTTTCTTTTGGAGAAACTTCAGAGCCCCTTTAGCGTGAATAATTTTTGCATCCGAGCGAGAAATTGCTTCAATAGTAATTTTTACAAATAGCAAATATTTTCAAGAATTTACAATTTCAAAGTCGATAGAATGAAGCAAATCTAAGGTCGACAGCATTTCTAAACTTTCATGAATACTTTGTTTTAGAAGCAGAAATCTAAGAGTAAACTTTATTCACGATTAACGAACTGACGAATTTTTCAGGTTCAAATGTATATGGGCAATCGGTTTTAAATGAGTCAAAATTTCATCATCACCGTCTTCAAAATTGATTTTCAGATACAAATTTGATATTGGCTGCTGCTCCATCTATAGTCCATGCTACGGTGTTTGTATAAAGTAAAATATCAAACTCCATTAGTCTTTGTCTAATGGTTCCTTGCGTTTGCTTGAAATTACACTTTCCTAAAATACGGCCCAGGTTATAAAATTTACCATGAGAATCGTGAATATTTACGTTCACATACCGTCTTCCCCTTACACCTTTCCATTCGTTCATTGTAAACACCTTTTGCAAATTTATGATAAGCTAATGTTATTTCTGAATAATACCAACAAAAAATTTTGAAAAATAAATAGCTAAAACCACGGTTTTTTCTACGGTTTTCGGTTTCGGTTTTGAGGCATTAAAAACCGAGGTTTCGGTTTCGGTTAAAACCGAACTGCAAACCCTACTTTGACTCTTCCAAGATCTTGCTTATGTTTTCATTTAAAAAATTTAAGACAATTAAGTAATTTCGTTTACAAAAGCTTTCATTTAAAGTATCTCCTTTATTCTTTAAGATACAAAACTTTTCAATTAGCTTAAAAGCAAAATCTCCAGCAATAGAAGTATTTCATTACTCGTAATATTGGCCATAACTTTAAAGTGAATTAGCAAAATGTCACATAGAATTTTGGCCTTCTAAATTGATTGCTTAAGAAATTTAAACTTATTACACCACAAGTATGACGGAATTTTAATAAACTTGAGAAATTTATCAAAAATATAATAAAACAAATTATCTTGAAGTCTTCTACAGCGCCTTCTGGGACATCTGCATCAAATGGTTGTAGAAGTAAGAAGACAATTTAATATTATTATGATCTTCAAGTCTAATTATAATAGAAGGTGGTATTGAAAACTTTAAAAACTGATAAAAATGATTTAGATATTGAAGGAGTTAAGGAAAAACAAATTGAAAAGTATTTGAGTCGATCAAGCATGACTATTTCATACCCTACTAAACTGAAGTTAAATGTCGCCCAATAGTCGGTAAATTAAAATACTTTATCTTTTTATAAACACCATCAAAAAGAATGGTTGGTATATTGGGATAGTAATTCCATTTGAACTTCCTAAAAATTGGCTCAAAAACAAAACGGGATATATATACTGAATGTTTTTCAAATTTTAAGACGATTGAGCGATGATCGTCTGTCTGTCTGTCTGTATGATGATTATAAAACAAAGAGAAGTTTTATATGATCATTATGCAGCGTACAAAATTTCATCGAAATCAGTTCACATTTAACCATAGCTTCCATATAAAACACTTACGAAAACAGTTGAAATTTTACCAAAAATACACTTAAACGCCAACAAGTAAGAAAGCGCTATAGTCGGTCAAGCCGACCATACGATACCCTTCACCACTAAGGTCAAAGGTGTTATTTTTCCTGTATAAAGACAAATATTTGCTAAATTTTGCCATCATACAAACATTTTCTCAAAACGTATATATTCAACCTGTTTCCGTCATTTGGACTTATATGAGAGCTAGGGTCAAATGTGGACCGATTATCTCGAAATTTGGCAAATTGATTACAGTTGTTACAAATATTATGTATGCAAAAAATAAACTCAAAATTTTCATTATCTTTAGATTTACGAGCGTTTTAGTGATTTTTTGTCTCATTTAGTGCGTTTTTGAAGAAGAGTTTGTATGGGAGCTATGGTCAAATGTGGACCGATTTCAACGAAATTTGGTACAGTGATTTAAGTTTACATAAGCAGTATCTGTTTTAAATTTCATATTATTGATATTTGTGGCCAATATAGCAATTCCGGGAAGTGGGACCTATGGGAGGTACCATAAATAATAGACCGATTTTGATCAATTTCAATAGCCATGGTCCCATTATCAAAAAAATTATCTGTGCCAAATTTCATCAAATTATCTTTAGAATTGCGACCTGTAGTTTGATTACAAGGTTTACATGGGGGTCCAGCCAGACAGACGGACGGACGGACATCGCTAAATCGACTCAGAAAGTGATTCTAAGTCTATTGGTATACTAAAATATGGGTCTAAGACAAATATTTCTATGCGTTACAAACATCAGCACAAACTTATAATACCCTTTCCACCTATGGTGGTGAAGGGTATAATAAGAGATAAACTGTACCAGCTATGGCCACTAAATTAAGTATTAGAAAGTCTTATGTCAATGCTAGCCAGTGTGAAAAATTTTGTCACAATCGGGCACCATTTGACCATAGCTCTACATGAAAATCTAATCGAAACACAAAAATATCAAAAATATAGGGGGTTTCAGTTTACCCGTCCATCAAATGAATGCGCCATAGATCCTTAACGAAAAGATCTACATAGACAAACCGTTACAAAAATATTTTTGATATTTTAAAAAAGTTGAAATGGGCGAAATCGGTTCACATTAAGTTAGAGTTCCCATATAACCCCTCTCCGGGAATCACATTACATTGGGAATATTTTTGTAAATATAGGGAAAATTTTTCAAAGCAGAAATAAATTCCAATATTAAACAATTTGAGATTTTTATATTCTTAAATAATTTCGATTCAAAAATATTCTTTAACAATTTTTTGAAAAAAAAAATTTTCTAAAGAAAAAATTTTGATAAAAAATATATTAAAAAAATTTATGCAAAAAAAATTTCTATAGAAAAACTTTTGATATAAAAAATTTTTTATAGAAAAATTTTTAATATAAAAATTTTCTATCGAAAAAATTTTTGATAAAAAATGTTTATAGAAAAATTAAAAAAAAAAAATTTATAGAAAAATTTTTGATAAAAAAATTCGCTATAGAAACATTTTTGATAAAAAAAAATTTGCTATAGAAACATTTTTGATAAAAAAATTGTCTATAGAAAAATTTTTGATAAGAAAATTTTTTATAGAAAAATTTTCTATAGAAAAACTTTTGATAAAAAAATTTTCTATAGAAAAATGTTTGATAACAAAATTTTCTATAGAAAAATTTTTGATAAAAAAATTTTCTATAGAAAAATTTTTGATAACTAAATGTTTATAGAAAAATTTTTAAAGAAAAATTTTTGATAAAAAAATTTGCTATAGAAACATTTTTGATAAAAAAAATTTTCTATAGAAAAATTTTTGATAAAAATATTTTCTATAGAAAAATTTTTGATAAAAATATTTTCTATAGAAAAATTTTTGATACAAAATTTTCTATAGAAAAATTTTTGATAAAAAAAATTTTCTATAGAAAAAATTTTTGATAAAAAATGTTTATAGAAAAATTAAAAAAAAAAAATTTTATAGAAAAATTTTTGATAAAAAAATTCGTTATAGAAACATTTTTGATAAAAAAAATTTTGCTATAGAAACATTTTTGAAAAAAAAAATTGTCCATAGAAAAATTTTTGATAAGAAAATTTTTTATAGAAAAATTTTCTATAGAAAAACTTTTGATAAAAAAATTTTCTATGGAAAAATGTTTGATAACAAAATTTTCTATAGAAAAATTTTTGATAAAAAAATTTTCTATAGAAAAATTTTTTATAACAAAATGTTTATAGAAAAATTTTTAAAGAAAAATTTTTGATAAAAAAATTTGCTATAGAAACATTTTTGATAAAAAAAATTTTCTATAGAAAAATTTTTGATAAAAATATTTTCTATAGAAAAATTTTTGATAAAAATATTTTCTATAGAAAAATTCTTGATACAAAATTTTCTATAGAAAAATTTTTGATAAAAAAATTTTCTATAGAAAAATTTTTGATAACAAAATGTTTATAGAAAAATTTTTATAGAAAAATTTTTGATAAAAAAATTTGCTATAGAAACATTTTTGATAAACCATTTGACCATAGCTCTACATAGGGAAAATTTTTCAAAGCAGAAATTAATTCCAATATTAAACAATTTGAGATTTTTATATTCTTAAATATTTTCGATTCAAAAATATTCTTTAACAATTTTTTGAAAAAAAAAATTTTCTAAAGAAAAAATTTTGATAAAAAAATATATTAGAAAAATTTATGCAAAAAAAATTTCTATAGAAAAACTTTTGATATAAAAAATTTTCTATAGAAAAATTTTTAATATAAAAATTTTCTATCGAAAAAATTTTTGATAAAAAATGTTTATAGAAAAATTAAAAAAAAAAATTTTATAGAAAAATTTTTGATAAAAAAATTCGCTATAGAAACATTTTCGATAAAAAAAATTTTGCTATAGAAACATTTTTGATAAAAAAATTGTCTATAGAAAAATTTTTGATAAGAAAATTTTTTATAGAAAAATTTTCTATAGAAAAACTTTTGATAAAAAAATTTTCTATAGAAAAATGTTTGATAACAAAATTTTCTATAGAAAAATTTTTGATAAAAAAATTTTCTATAGAAAAATTTTTGATAACTAAATGTTTATAGAAAAATTTTTAAAGAAAAATTTTTGATAAAAAAATTTGCTATAGAAACATTTTTGATAAAAAAAATTTCTATAGAAAAATTTTTGATAAAAATATTTTCTATAGAAAAATTTTTGATAAAAATATTTTCTATAGAAAAATTTTTGATACAAAATTTTCTATAGAAAAATTTTTGATAAAAAAAATTTTCTATAGAAAAAATTTTTGATAAAAAATGTTTATAGAAAAATTAAAAAAAAAAAATTTATAGAAAAATTTTTGATAAAAAAATTCGTTATACAAACATTTTTGATAAAAAAAATTTTGCTGTAGAAACATTTTTGATAAAAAAATTGTCTTTAGAAAAATTTTTGATAAGAAAATTTTTTATAGAAAAATTTTCTATAGAAAAACTTTTGATAAAAAAATTTTGCTATAGAAAAATGTTTGATAACAAAATTTTCTATAGAAAAATTTTTGATAAAAAAATTTTCTATAGAAAAATTTTTTACAACAAAATGTTTATAGAAAAATTTTTAAAGAAAAATTTTTGATAAAAAAATTTGCTATAGAAACATTTTTGATAAAAAAAATTTTCTATAGAAAAATTTTTGATAAAAATATTTTCTATAGAAAAATTTTTGATAAAAATATTTTCTATAGAAAAATTTTTGATACAAAATTTTCTATAGAAAAATTTTTGATAACAAAATGTTTATAGAAAAATTTTTATAGAAAAATTTTTGATAAAAAAATTTGCTATAGAAACATTTTTGATAAAAAAATTTTTGATAACAAAATTTTCTATAGAAAAATTTTTGAAAACAAAATTTTCTTTAAAAAAATTTTTAATAAAAATATTTTCTATAGAAAAATTTTTGATAACAAAATTTTCTATAGAAAAATTTTTGAAAACAAAATTTTCTTTAGAAAAATTTTTAATAAAAATATTTTCTATAGAAAAATTTTTGACAACAAAATTTTCTATAGAAAAATTTTTGATCACAAAATTTTCTTCAGAAACATTTTTGATAAAAAAATTTTCTATAGAAAAATTTTTGATAAAAATATTTTCTATAGAAACATTTTTGATAAAAATATTTATAATAACAAAATTTTCTATAGAAAAATTTTTGATGAAAAAATTTTCTATAGAAAAATTTTTGATAACAAAATTTACAATAGAATAATTTTCGATAAAGATATTTTCTATAGAAAAATTTTTGATAACAAAATTTTCTATAGAAAAATTTTTGAAAAAAAAATTTTCTATAGAAAAATTTTTGATAACAAAATTTTCTATAGACAAATTTTTGAGAAAAAAAAATTTCCATTTAGCACAAAGAAGTTTTATGTCAATACCAGCCAGTGTGAAAAATTTTGTCAAAATCGGTCACCATTTGACCATAGCTCCCATATAAAAAACTTACGGAAGTACAAAAGGAAAAGGGGGTTTATGTCCGTCTGTCCGTCAGACAAAAGCGCGGTAGCTTCTTAACTACAAGAGCTAGAGAGACAAAGTTTTACAAAAGTATTTTCGATATGTTATAGAAGTTGTGTACTAATATTTATTTAGAGCTCCCATATAGCCCCGCCTCGGGAATCACATTTATGCTTATAAATTGTATTCAATTGTAAAACCTATGACGACTAAATTTTTAATATAGAAGTTTTATGAAACTATAGGTCAGTATATCAAATTTTATAGGAATCGGTCCCTATTTGACTATAGCTTTCATATAAACAAAAAACACTCCCGAAAAAATTGTAGCAAGGTCCAGTTAAAAGCTATTAATTTACAAACTATGATAGCTATGGCCAATAAATTTCGCAAAAATAAGCTCTATATAAATACCAGCCAGAGGGTAAAATTTTGTTACAATCGGTCAACATTTGGCAATAATTCTTATATATATATATATATAATTCCCTTTTAAAAATTATTATGATTGAACTGATGTCCAGACTTTATATACGGTAGATGCATAAGAACTCCTAACAAAATGTATGGACCTGTCGTATTACTATCATCATGTTTATCCTAACTTAATATAAAGCTAAAGGAAAAGCATTTAATATCATATTAATGTGAAGCCATCTTGGATATTTTCAAAAAATTTGTATAGCATATTTTAAGGATAATCAAAATTTTTAAAAGTTGCACAGTTACTATATATTTTGTGAAGTTATTTGCCAAAAGATAAACAATAGTAAAAAAGTTTTAATTGAACTACATATATGTTTTTAAAAACGAATCAAAATGGATACCAAATTTCAATAAACTTTTTGCATCGAAATAACTTTGAACATCCCTAAAGTATACTTTACAATATCAACTTGTTTATCCTTAACTAAGTGTTAAGCTAAACGAAAAGTATTTAACAGATTATTAATCTTAACCTATACCGGGTATGAGATTAAATTTTGTGCAAAGCATATACTAGGGAAACCACTTATATACCCAGTAAAACTTTTCATTACCAAATAATGAGTTAAACAGTTAAACTATTGAACACGAACTACTTACTCATTCGCTGTTTAAGTCATTACATTAACATGGGGATGTCATTGGAGGCAAGTACTTAGCAATTGCAGAAAAGTAATGACTTGGGTAAGCAATTTGAAAGCAACAACAACAACAGCAACAACTTTTTTGTTGTTGTTTTATTAAAAACATATATTTTTAAACGAAATACAAAATTTTTTTTATGATCCCATGGGGGCTCGAACCCAGACCCTCCGACTGCTAGGCAGAGACTCTTCCACTGAGCTACTTCATATGTTGAAAACTTAGCAGCTTATAATTAATATAAACAATTTTTATTTTTAGATCCAAAATCATGTGAAAATAACTTTGTTTTTCCCTGCTTTTTTTTTGCTTTGTTGTAATTTTTGGAAAAACATTTTTATACGATTTTTTGTAATTATTTTAAAACTTTTTTAAAATTATTTTAAAACTTAAACAATTTAAATCTTCTTTTTTGTATAAGTTTTTACATAAGATTGACTCTTACTTACTTAAATGTTACAACCTGTTAAGGTCAAAGTCCGAGCATATTTTAGAATTCCATGGATTTCGATCTTGTGCGAATATTCTCCAATTTTATAGGCCAAGCTTTGAAAAATATTCCTCTACTTGGTCTTTCTATCGAAGTTTCGGTCATCCTCCTCTAACATTAGGTAGTGGGACATTTCAATTCTAATTTTATCCTCTTCATTGTATTTTTTTCAAGAGAGGGTTACTAGCCCGTAATCCTAACCCATTTTTATCGATCTTATGGGACAACTCTCGGAACATGTTAACTCACAATATTAATGGGTGTTAAACTAGCTCCCCGGGTGATACCATGAGGAGGTGTGTGTCCACAGTTGAGATGAAGGATGACCCAGATAAGTTGGGCTTACCAAGTTAAGACCAATTAGAATCGTGTTTGGTATTCAACATCCCCTACATAATCAAAATTGACTCATGATGGTATTTTTTCATTAACGTGAGTTAGTTTTACAATTTTTTTTACAGAAGGTAATATTTAAGTTCTTAAAATTCAAAAATCATTTAAAAAGACTCTTTTAATAAAAAAAAAAAACTAAAAAAAATTGTTGCCCTTGGTGGGATTTGAACCGGGGCCATTCAGTTTAAATTACCATCTTAATTACAAATAAGTACTTCTGTAATAACTTATTATTTATTCGGATGGTATGTTGTAGTCGTTGCAAGGTAACCTGTTATCAAAGTTTTGCTGGGTACTTTTATAATGTTGAACTGTAACCAA
Source organism: Stomorhina lunata (assembly GCA_933228675.1). NCBI lineage: Eukaryota > Metazoa > Arthropoda > Insecta > Diptera > Rhiniidae > Stomorhina > Stomorhina lunata. Next base: position 95,423,069 of record OW121741.1, read on the forward strand.
ATTTAGTCCAAATATTTTACTAATAGTACCAATATTTTCGAATTTGGTTCATATTATAGATATGTAAATTTGATAGTGGGTATATAAGTTATCGAATATTATACTATTACTTGTTTTGCTTGTCAGTGTATCCAGTACCTAAACAGCAAAACTTTTAAACAGCAGCAAATACAATCGCTGAGTAAGATAAAATATATAAGAGCGATTTGATTGTGATGAAATGACGTTTACAAATTGCACAACATTAAATGGTCTCATATAAATTTAGCATTTAAACGCTTAACCACACATTTTATTTGTTTAGATGAAAAATAGTGCAATACTTATACTTTCATATATATATACGTATAAAGAAAGGGATGAAACCCCATTTATAATCAACTAAGGAACTAAATAGGGTGTTAGTATAATATATAACTAGTTATTTTTAACAGATACATAACATTTTTTATTATATTTTATTAATGTCAATATAGGGTGACAGGAAAATTTTTTTTCTTTGATTTCAAATGTTTTTCTACGGAACATTTTGACACTAGGTCTAAAATTTTAGTTTTAATTTACTCTGCAGTGTGTTAAAACAGACAAATGGGAGAATGAACCCCATAAAAAACACTTAGTATTACCAAAAACAATTATTTTCACGACTTTTTTTATTAAAATTCGCTAATTATTACTTAACATTCCGTAATGTCGCAATGAAAATTTTCGAAAAATTCAAATTTTGGCATTTAACCGCGGTGAAGAAAGGGTTAATCTCGTTTAATATTAAAAAAACTCTTCAGCCTAGGTTTTCCATAAACAAAGTAATAATATTAACTATTGAATACATGAAAAATTATCCGAGCATTTACTCGAATTTGGCCAAAAAATTTACATTTTCGCGAAATTCTTGAATGTGAAATCCCAGGTAAGGCGGAACGGTTCAAGATATCGACCTAATTTTTTTTTTTTTGGGGGGTTTTATTCTTCCATTTGTCTGTTTTAACACACTGGAGAGCAAATTCAAAATTTGTAATATTTGTTGAACAAAATTTAAAAAAAACTAAAAAATGATTTTTGAAACCGACCTGAGAAAAATGTACCTTTTTCCAACATTAAATAATTTGATTATATTTAAACAGAACTAAACTATTTACTAGTACCAAGCCATTAAATGATAAATCATGTCTAACTTTGAACTTTGAATTTCTTTATTTACAACTTACAATTTTAGGTGCATATCCTTAGGCGCGTTTTCAAGGACATGAATTTTCGGGGGAAAACTGCAATAACTTTTAAACTACTTCATGGATTTTCGTCTTTGATGATTTGAAATAAAGCTGTATTAGTTCTCTTTAATTTTCTATTATTTTTTCTTGTAAAAATTATTCATTTTTGGTCTAAATTATGCAAAAATCAAAAAATAACCCATTTTTCCCCATACAAATGGGCTCTTAAACTTTGGACTCTATGCGCGCCCATATAACGTTGTCCGATTTGGCTCAAATTTTCAGATCTAAGCTTTTAGACCAAGCGTCATAATATTCCATAGAAAAAGTTATAAAACTCGAAAAATTATCCTTCCTTATAAGTTACATAAGAGCAGGCCAACTACAAAAATTTGACCTATGTAGTCATTATTGAAAATAAAAGTTAAAAGGATTTTATGGTACTTTCTACAAAATTTTTGTTCTAGGACCCTTCCTTTTTCGAAATGTTTCCTAACTTATTTCAAAGAATAATATACATTTTTTATCAATAGGAATTTATAAAGTTAAGTTTCCATCTAAACTTTAGACACATTGCGCGGACTTGTATTTTAAATTATTTATATTTTATATGCTTCCGTTTCATATATCATACCAACTTGTATTTATATACAGAAGTATTTTAACCCTTATGTGTATACCAAGGTATATACAAAGGTACCGGGGTACCTTTAGCACTTTCATCTTAACTTTTTTATTGGAAACAGATGGTTCACAAACCTCAAACTTCTTGAGAACTCCTAACTATTGAAATAGTTTAAATTATTATTACTTTTAAGCTAAAAGATTATATTGTATAGGCGCTGTGGTCCAATTTATATCTTATATACGTAACCGTACGGCAAGGTACCCGGGTACCTTCATGCATTATATATGAAAAAACTATAATAAAAAGTAAAATTTTATTGAAAGATAACTAAAGCAAAAATAAGCAGATTAGTTATAAATATTTTATATATGAATGTTTATGTAGAAACAAGATTTACACGATTTTCTTTGTTTTATACATAGTTTCGATTTTTTTTTTAATTTTATTCTTGACCCTGGTTATAAAAGGGTTAGTGACATCCAACTTCAACCAATATTCTAAAATATATATTTTTATCCACTGAAACAATCATAATTTCAGTTCTGCTTATTAAAACTGCTAATATATAACAATTTACGTGCTTTTTTATAACTTTGGTGAAAAATTATGTTTTTGTCGAAATCCTTTGATTTTAAGTCGCAGGTACGACTAAGCCGTTAAAGATATTGCTCTAGTTCTTTCTTTATGGTAATCTGTAGGGGGTTCTAACTATAACGGGAACTTTTTTTTACTTTTTTCGAGTTCGCTTAACAATCTATTTTAAAAAACCAAAAAAGGAGTTTTTAAAACGGTATGAACAAAATACTTTTTTTCGTCCTATGCAAAAGTGACATATCGTTAGCCCATTGCATCAAAAATGGGTATTTAAATATCCTAAAGCCTTAAAAAAGTAAAACTAGTCAGACTTTTTAAAGTTTTTTAAAAATAATAATTTTTTTATAGCATATGCTCAGGAGAGTCTTCAAGGACATAGGATATTTTATAAAACCTTTGATAATTAGAAAAGTTTTCAACCGATTTTAAGGTTATATATCATGTATTTGGATTATTGGAGTCAAATGTAGAAAAATTGGAGGCTACATCTTCCTGTAGTACGAAACTTAATTTACTTAATAAAAATTTATGGTATACATATGTATTCGCCATGACTTGTATCCTTACAACCGCCACGTTGAATTCACCTTGAGATTTACTATTTACTATAAATGAACGTGCATTGTAACTTTCAGAGTTATTTTCCGAGATCACTCATTTATTTTCTCCAAAAATGTTTGTTTACAATAATTTTTCCATATAGGTACCCGGGTACCTTGCCATTCTCTTAAAGGTGTTTTTTTTTGCCATACACATAAGGGTTAATATATTTTTTTTAATTTAAAATAGATGTAGATTAAACATTACATACTAGCAAGTTTTTATTAGTTAGTCGCAGTACAAATTATTATACATAATTGCAAACTAAAACTTTCAACATTTAAATTTATCCTCAGACATAAAAACTTTTTTTTTAGTGTTAAGTACGTATTTAACATTTCACACTGATATTATTAATATATTTATTTAGTTTATACTAAATTCATGTCAAAACATTTTAAAAAGTTCTACTTGGAAAATAATAAAACTAATTAAAAGTTCATAAAATGAGCAGAATGTAAAATTCTATGTACATACGGACATATTTGTAACATACATACATATATACATAGATTTCAATCTAAAGAACAATGAATACAATTATTTTTTATATAAGGTTTAGTAAAAAGAAGAATAGTTTAGGGCTTTATTAACTATGTAGTACAATTGTAACGCTACTTCGTTAGTGGTAAAATTTTAATTGACAAAGTTATCATGCATTAGCTAAAAATACCAACTTACCACTAATTCGAAAAAGTGCAAGACAGGGACGGTAACGATTGTGACTTTTATATAAAAACTACGAAAATAAGTTAATTTTTGTTTTTTATTGTTTTTGATAAAAAAAACTTGTGCCTTTTATTATTTCAGGCAAAATTAACACTTAATTTTGATTTATATTTTTTTTGCTCAATGGAACAAAAGGCAAAATCGAATAAAATTTTTTTAAGTCATTCTTATAATGTTTTCTTTAAAAAAATAAAAAACTATTTATATCTTTTTGAAGAAAATATTTGTTTATTAGCGAAGGATCATTGTCATCATATAGTGAAATATTTGAGTATGATAATTAACTTTATATGCACAAATTCATCACTTATATTTAAATAAACAGTGTAAAAATGCTACGGGGGCCAAAGTTTTCAGAGTTTTTTAAGACTCGGTATTAATGCTTTATATACATGTTTAGTATCATTAGATCGGGAAAGACTAGGAGATTAGCAGTAAGTAAAAGTTTTTTTTAAGTGCGTTACTTTTTTTACACTTTGTATCGTAAAACAAAAAAAAATTGTTTTTCTGCTTTTTTAAGGAAAATATTTTTAATCTTTGATATTCCGTGGAAATGACATGGATAAAGATATTACAATGAAGTTTTGTAGTAATGTATACCAATAAGATCTAAAAGCAATAGACTAAAAAAATTCCCAATTTTAACTTAAAAATTTCCCAATTCCCAACTGGGGAAAAAGGGGTTTCAAAAAATGATTTTACAAATATGGCAACACTGTCTCTATTTGCAGCGCGTTTCAGAAAAAACTTTTCTAATCAATAACAGATATATTGGAAAATATGAACATTATAATTTTTTTCAAATCGGTGCTTTGCCTTTTGATAAATTTTTGTTTAAACTAATTTTTTTTTTTACAAATTGCCATTTTTTGGAGAGGGCATGTGCGAGGACCAAAAGTCCAATTAGCAAGAAATTTATTTTATACGCATTCTCATTATGTTTTATTTTAAAAACTTTAAAAATCTTTGTATGTTTCTTAAGAAAATATTTTTTTATTAGTGAAAAAATATAGCTATCTTTTGGGGAAAAACTAAAAAAAAAACGAAATTTTTTGTAAGTTTCAACTTTGAATATTTTTAACTTTTAAACAAAAGAAGATATCTATAACTAACTTGCACAAAAATTATTCAGAATTTTATTACAAATTTAAAGAATATTCTTAAAAAATTTTTGGTCCTCAGATGCGTCCACCAGATCAAAAAAGCTTAAAAAAAGAGGTAAAAAATCAACCTAAAAATTCCTTTTTACCCAAATATCTCGAAATCCAAAGGAGATAACCTACACATTTAAGAGTATTTTTTGTAGATCTTCCCAAGGACAACTTAAGTTTAAAATTTCTTTTCAATCCATACAAATGGATTTTTAAAAAAGTCGAACACCCGAGGTGACCAACTTTGAAGGTCCATCAATCACTCTCCCGACCCCTCATGGACCAGTGCTTTTAAAAACCAACTCGAATACTCCTTGACTACCACCATGTCAAACTTCATTCAAATATCTCCAGTTGTTCAAAAGTTACAGAATTATTTCCAAAAAAAGCGTCCGTAAACCACTGTGTAATGTTTGATTTATGCTATAACGATCAACGTATACCGGGTATGTATGATTTATATATTTCTGCATAATTATTATATATTGATTAAATGTTTTATCAAGCAATGACTTAATAAGAAAACTGTTATATGAAAGTTGCACTCAAGTATTTTCTGTAGAAAAACTGTCGTGACAAAGTTTCATCTATAAAAATATTAACATGTAAAAGTATTCTATATTGAAGGAATATTACCCACAACCATTATCTATGAAAAAACTATTATACAAAAGTATTCTCTGCAGAAGAACTGTTATACAAAACTATTCTATAAAAGAAAATTGATATACAAGTATTCTCTATAGGAAAACTGCATACTTTCGTATATTCTCTAAAGGGAAATTTTGAAATTATTCTTTTTCAATTATTCTTTATAAGAGAAGTGTTATACAAAAGTATTCCCTAAAGAAAAACTGTTAAACAAAAGTATTTTTTATAGGATCACTGTTATACAAAAGTATTCTCTACAGAAGAACTGTTATGCAAAAGTATTCTATAAAGAAACATTGTTATACAAAAGTATTGTCTATAGGAAAATTGTTATACAAAAGTATTCCTGAAAACTGTTATACAAAAGTACTTTTTTTATGCAAACTGTTATATAAAAGTATTCCCTATAGGATAACTGTTATACAAAAGTACTGTTTAAAGACAGATTGTTACACAAAGGTTACACAAAGGTATAGGAAAACTGCAAGCTTTTATATATTAACTAAAGGGAAATTTTGAAAATTGAAATAATTTCATTTAAAAAGACAAAAAAACTGTTATACAAAAGTATTTTCTAAAGGAAAACTGTTATACAAAAGTATTCTCTACAGGAGAACGGTTATACAAAAGTATTCTCTATAGTAAAACTGTTATACAAAAGGGTTTCTAAAAATTATTAAACAAAACTGTTATGTAAAAGTATTCCCTATAGGATAACTGTTAAATAAAAGCATTGTTAAAAGACAAATTGTTATACAAAGTTGTTTTCTAGAGGAAAACTATAAACCTGTATATATTCTCTAAGCAGAAATTTTGAAAATTTAAAAAAATTTCCTAAATAAAGGGAAATTTTTTTTAAAAACTAAAAATTTTCAACATTTCCTATAAAAATGGGAAGTTTTCGAAAAATCTTATAAAAATGGAAAATTTTCAAAATTTTCTTATAAAAAAGCAAATTTTTGAAAATTTTTATAAAAATTTTTCGAAATTTCCTATAAAAAAGGTAAGTTTTCAAAATATCCTATACAAATCCAAAATTTTCTGATAAAAAGGAATTTTTTTAAATTCGCTACAAAAATTTTTTACTTAAATGGAAAATTTTCGAAATTTTGTTACTAAAAGGAAAATTTCTTAAAATTTCCTATATAAATAGGAAATTTTCAAAATTTCCTATAAAAATAGGAAATTTTTAATATATTCTTAAAAAAATGTGAAATTCTTTAAATTTTTAATAATAATGGGAAGTTTTCGAAATATCCTTTAAAAATTTGGAAATTTTCAAAATTTTCTGATAACAAGGGAAATTTTCTAAGTTTTTAAATTTCCTATAAATACGAGAAATTATTGAAATTTGCTATCAAAATGATAAGTATTAAAAATTTCCTATAAAATGGGAAATTTTTGAAATTTTCTATTGAGGTGGAAATTTTCTTAATTTTGTTAGAAAAAGGGAAAATTTTGAAATTTTCTATAAAAATGGGAAATTATAAAAATTTTTATCAACATTTTTTGTTATAAAAAATTTTATCGACAATTTTTTGATTTTTGGAAAATGTTTCGCTATAAAATTTTGTAAGAAAATTTTTCAATATAAAAATTTTTATAGAAAATTCTTCAATATAAAATGTTTATAGAAAATTTTTAGATATTGAAATATTTATAGAAAATTTTTAGATATAGAAATATTTTGATATAAAATTTTTAAATGTGAAAGTTTTTCAATATAAAAATTTTTTCAGATCATTTTTCGATATAAAAATTTTCTAGAACATTTGTCAATATAATATTTTCAGAAAAATTTTTCGATAAAATTTTTTTTTTTAATTTTTCAATATAAAAATTTTGAAAGAAAATTTTGAGATCAATGTCTGGAACAGTGTAAATTCGCCATTTTGGCCAAAATTTAGTTTTTATAGATTCTCTAAGATTATCTAATAAAACATTTAATAATACTTTTAATAAAAAAGGTTCTTCGTAAAAAGTAAAAAATACCTTTGTTTTTTTTTTTTGAGAAAAAAACATGCACTTTTTTCGATCGTCGAAAAATTTTGACTTTGGAAATTTTTCAATATTAAATGGTTTAAGATATTTCAAAACGGTTTCGATTGCTTAATTTACTGAATTGTTGGTTATATTTCGGTGTTTTTTTTTAAATTATAGATCAAATATCGAACGCTCAATGGGTCAAAAACTAAAAAAAGTCAAAGAGAAAAATTGATTTTTTCTACTTTTAAAACGAAATAACTTAAGAACCGTAATAGTTATTACAATGAAAAACACACATATTTTCTTCGTTTTTTTTTATGTCATGCCAAAATATTCGAGATGAGCTGTATTTGATAATAACTGAAAGAGCTACACGGTCCAAAACCTTTTTTACTTCTGAAGTGGACTACTTTGACGCCAAATAATTTACCTTGTGTAAACACGGGATATCCATAATCCAAAATTTGGGTCATCTGATGCAATCAGATTTACAATTTAGAAGAAACAGATTTATTAACACTTTTTTTGTTTTAAGCCACTGTGCGTCAGTTGCAGAGGCTTAAACAAAAAGTGTAAGTATAACTTTCAATTAGAGATATTTAAAACTTAATTATGAAATTAAATTAAAATGTATCTAAATTAATTACATTTACCAAAAATAATCATTTACAATAAATTGCCTTAATTTCTATAAATAATGAGAATATAAAAAGATGCTAATGTCTATATGTACTTACATTACAATATAAATAGATATTAAAACTTATTTTTATATGACTAAATATCTCAAATATTTTCTATTTATACCCTTCACCATCATAGGTGGAAAGGGTATTATAAGTTTGTGCTGATGTATGTAACGCATGGAAATATTTGTTTTAGACCCACCTTTAAGTATACCAATAGACTTAGAATCACTTTCTGAATCGATTTAGCGATGTCCGTCCGTCCGTCCGGCTGGACCCCTATGTAAACCTTGCAATCAAACTACAGGTCGCAATTCTAAACATAATTTGATGAAACTTGGCACAGATCATTTTTTTGATAATGGGACCATGGCTATTGAAATTCGTCAAAACCGGTGCATTATTTATGGCACCTCCTTCACGGAATTGATATATTGGCCACAAATATCAATATTTTTTAATGAAATTTAAATCATATACTGCTTATGTCATCACTGTATCAAATTTCGTTAAAATCGGTCTACACTTGACCATAGCTTCCATACAAACTTTTCTTTAAAAACGCACTAAATGAGACAAAAATCACTAAAAAGCTCGTAAATCTGAAGATAATAGGAATTTTAAGTTTATTTTTTACAATTGTAAAAACTGTAATCAATTTGCCAAATTTCGAGATAATCGGTCCACATTTGACCCTAGATCTTATATAAGTCCAAATGTCAGAAGCAGTTTAATATAAAAGTTTTGAGAAAATGTTTGTATGATGGCAAAATTTAGCAAATATTTGTCTTTATACAGAAACAAGTAAGAGTGGTATATTCGGCTTTGCCGAATCTTGGATACCCTTCACCAATGGTGTTCCAAAAGTACTTAATGTAATTCGTAGCAATATTTGGTTATACTAGTATTATATGCAAAGAGTCTTTAAAATTAAGAGTCGGAAAACGAAAACCTTTTCGGTGGCGTCATCATCTAGAATAGTTATGCACCCAAAGGTTAGGTTGGGCAGGTGGCTGATGTCTAGGGAAGCTTCACTTGGGTTCTAAAGTGGTCTCTTTGTGAAAGATAATGATTACTAGACTACAAGTAGAGAATGCATATTTAAGCCAGCCAGTAGCTTCGAAATAAAATAGACACATATTTTACGAACATTTAATAAAGTTCGATAGACCAGATAAACCATGCAGAAAAGATGCTTCAAAATGTAGATGCCCTTAGATTTGCAATAGCACATCGATTTGATGAAATTTAAGTATTCTGACATGCAACCCAAAAACGCTGTGCCCAGTGAGGGTTGTGCACTTTAATTCATACGAATTATCCAACTAGTAAAAGTTCTTGATTAGTTATGTAAAACTCTGAAGTTAGCGGACTGATTTAGGTCAAAGCTTTAACAATGATTGTCAATGTATGCAAGCCTTAAAATTATAGGGTATACACTCTTAGTTTTAGATACATACGTGAAATATATAGGTTTTGAATGGATTGATATCAGCTTTGTCGGAAAAGTTATTAAAGATTTACTTATTAATCTGAAGTTAGTTAATTAATTAAAATGAACACTTCATCAATAATATTTGGGATGTATTGTTCTTTCGATCTGTCCGATGGATGTTTGGAAAGTTTTGCTCTAGTTCCTTGTGCAATTTTAATGTGATTTAATTTATCAGCATTAAATCGATTCCCGGTCGGGGTTATATGGGAGATTTCACTAAATGTGAATAGAGCTCGCCCATTTTAAATATCGAACTTTTCAAGAGATCAGAAATACTTTTGTCAAATGTTGTCCCTCTAGAAAGTTTATTTTAGGCGCTATTGTCCTGAATATCAATATTGTACAACGTCTTTATACTAAATGTTATCATCGTATCTATTATAATTTGTCATTTATTAGCTACTAAGATATGTTGATATGTGAGATACTTACATACATATGTAGGTTTTGAACGGATATCATGCGAAGGACGCTATTAAACTTCATCAAAATAAACATCTGAGATATCGACAAAACAGGAGCTCCAAAAACTTGACTACAACAGAAAAAAGGACAGACAGGTAGACGGACGGACATGCAGACGGACGGACAAACGAACAGACGGACTGCTAGACGGACGGAGGTCGCGAAATCGATTCTTGTGCCGATTCTGAGTTGATCGGCACAATTTGAATGGTATTCATAATCAGATTTGTGGAGGATATATATCAGATTTTAGAAAATCCTCCCATAAAAAACGATGTCAAATTTCATCACAATCGGTCCATAAACACCTGAGATATCGCTGAAACAATACTTACAAAATTTCTTAGACACGTACTTTGGGCAATTTGCTGTACATCAAATGTAGTGTTATGGCGATATCTCAATTGTTTATAGACCGCTTTTGATAAAATTTAATAACGTGCTTGGTGGGGGAATTTCCTAAAATCTGATATAAAATTTATGTAGGTCCGTACTAAAGGAGGATAGTTTTTCCTATTTCTGCATTTAATTTTTTCAACAAACATTCTCTAATGTGTACTTTGGGCAATTTGCGATACATCAAATTCAGTGTTTTGGCGATATCTCAGTTGTTTATGGACCGATTTTGATAAAATTTTACAGAGTGCTTTGGGAAAATATTTCCTACAAGCTGATATATAACATATTATCACATGTACACCAGGACGATCTTTTTTCTCTTGTTATTTAAAAGTGTGTTTCAATCAAAAATTTTCAAATTTTCGTCTAATTTTTGGTATTTTTTCGATATTTTCGGTGTTTATAAACCGATTTTAATGAAATTTAATAGCGTTCATTGCGGGAGAATTTCCTAAAATCTGATATATAATTTATGTAAGTCCATCCTCCAGGGGCTTCAGAAACTTGATTTCAACAGACAGACAGACGGACAGACAGACAGACAGACAGACAGACAGACAGACAGACAGACAGACAGACAGACAGACAGACAGACAGACAGACAGACAGACAGACAGACGGACATCGCCTAATCGATTCTCCTCTGAGTCGATCGGTATAATTTTTATGGGGTCTACGATCACTAATAAAACAAGTAAGAGTGGTATATTCGGCTTTGCCGAATCTTGGATACCCTTCACCAATGGTGTTCCAAAAGTACTTAATGTAATTCGTAGCAATATTTGGTTATACTAGTATTATATGCAAAGAGTCTTTAAAATTAAGAGTCGGAAAACGAAAACCTTTTCGGTGGCGTCATCATCTAGAATAGTTATGCACCCAAAGGTAAAGTTGGGCAGGTGGCTTCACTTGGGTTCTAAAGTGGTCCCTTTGTGAAAGATAATGATTACTAGACTACAAGTAGAGAATGCATATTTAAGCCAGCCAGTAGCTTCGAAATAAAATAGACACATATTTTACGAACATTTAATAAAGTTCGATAGACCAGATAAACCATGCAGAAAAGATGCTTCAAAATGTAGATGCCCTTAGATTTGCAATAGCACATCGATTTGATGAAGTTTAAGTATTCTGACATGCAACCCAAAAACGCTGTGCCCAGTGAGGGTTGTGCACTTTAATTCGTACGAATTATCCAACTAGTAAAAGTTCTTGATTAGTTATGTAAAACTCTGAAGTTAGAGGACTGATTTAGGTCAAAGCTTTAACAATGATTGTCAATGTATGCAAGCCTTAAAATTATAGGGTATACACTCTTAGTTTTAGATACATACGTGAAATATATAGCTTTTGAATGGATGGTTATCAGCTTTGTCGGAAAAGTTTACTTATTAATTTGAAGTTAGTTAATTAATTAAAATGAACACTTCATCAATAATATTTGGGATGTATAGTTCTTTCGATCTGTCCGATGGATGTTTGGATAGTTTTGCTCTAGTTCTTTGTGCAATTTTAATGTGATTTAATTTATCAGCATTAAATCGATTCCCGGTCGGGTTTATATAGGAGATTTCACTAAATGTGAATAGAGCTCGCCCATTTTCAATATCGAACTTTTCAAGAGAACAGAAATACTTTTGTCAAATGTTGTCCCTCTAGAAAGTTTATTTTAGGCGCTATTGTCTTGAATATCAATATTGTACAACGTCTTTATGCTAAATGTCATCATCGTATCTATTATAATTTGTCATTTATTAGCTACTAAGAGATTGCCTTAGGCGAAGTTATACGGGATCAATTGTCAAACTTGAACGGATTTCTCCCAATTGCAATTAAAAAATTTAAATTTTTGTTGATATGTGAGATACTTACATACATATGTAGGTTTTGAACGGATATCATGTAATTAGCTGCATTTTTGTACTTCCTAGGAAGATTACCTATAATTTGATATATAATACATTCTCAAATGTTATCATAATGTTCAAAAGTCAGACACAAAATTAAGATAAATGCAGTGTGTCTGTCTGCTAAAACCAGATTTGTGGAGCTCCTGAATTGTCGCACTCTGAATTTCAACATTGTCGATCAAAACACCAAAACACCAAACACAAACGCTAAATTATATCTACCACAAAATACAGAATGCATCAGGATTTAGATAATCCCCTGCGAAGGACGCTATTAAACTTCATCAAAATAAACATCTGAAATATCGACAAAACAGGAGCTCCAAAAACTTGACTACAACAGAAAAAAGAACAGACAGGTAGACGGACGGACATGTAGACGGACGGACAAACAAACAGACGGACGGACAGACGGACGGAGGTCGCGAAATCGATTCTTGTGCCGATTCTGAGTTGATCGGTACAATTTGAATGGCATTCATAATCAGATTTGTGGAGTATATATATCAGATTTTAGAAAATCCTCCCATAAAGAACGATGTCAAATTTCATCACAATCGGTCCATAAACACCTGAGATATCGCTGAAACAATACTTACAAAATGTAAACAAAATTTCTTAGACACGTACTTTGGGCAATTTGCTGTACATCAAATGTAGTGTTATGGCGATATCTCAATTGTTTATAGACCGCTTTTGATAAAATTTAATAACGTGCTTGGTGGGGGAATTTCCTAAAATCTGATATAAAATTTATGTAGGTCCGTACTAAAGGAGGATAGTTTTTCCTATTTCTGCATTTAATTTTTTCAACAAACATTCTCTAATGTGTACTTTGGGCAATTTGCGATACATCAAATTCAGTGTTTTAGCGATATATCAGTTGTTTATGGACCGATTTTGATAAAATTTTACAGAGTGCTTTGGGAAAATATTTCCTACAATCTGATATATAACATATTATCACATGTACACCAGGAGTATCTTTTTTCTCTTGTTATTTAAAAGTGTGTTTCAATCAAAAATTTTAAAATTTTCGTCTAATTTTTGGTATTTTTTCGATATTTTCGGTGTTTATAAACCGATTTTAATGAAATTTAATAGCGTTGCGGGAGAATTTCCTAAAATCTGATATATAATTTATGTAAGTCCATCCTCCAGGGGCTTCAGAAACTTGATTTCAACAGACAGACAGACAGACGGACGGACAGACAGACAGACAGACAGACAGACGGACATCGCTTAATCGATTCTCCTTCCGATTCTGAGTCGATCGGTATAATTTTTATGGGGTCTACGATCACTAATAAAAAAATTACAAACGGAATCACAAACTTATAATACCCTTTCACCTATTGGTGAAGGGTATAAAAATTACAAACGGAATCACAAACTTATGATACCCTTTCACCTATTGGTGAAGGGTATAAAAATAACACTTTTGACCTGAGTGATGAAGGGTCGGGCTTGACTGACTATAGCACTTTCTTATTTGTTTATTTGTATCTTATTGCCTTCAAATAAATACTGTCTTATGACATAAATATAATCCTCTTATTATTTGCGCTTAATTTAATATAATTTTATGCTAATTCTTAAATAAATAACGCTAAATGTCACACTTTGTTCAAATTATATTCTTTTGATGTTAATAAGTACCAAATAAATTTTAATGAAATAATATTAATATTTGTGGCGGTACAATATTTAATTGTCAGTGACATGTAAAATGTTTACATTTAATTCGCAATATTTACATAAAAACCCAACAAAGAAGGAATTTTACTCATTTTGGGAAATGTGTTACAATTCAAATGAACTGAAATTAATTCAGTGAATTTTGTTTCTTTCGCTGCTGTATTTTATGGAAAATATCTGGCATGAATTAGTTATTTAAGATTTTTGTATTCTTGTTATGCATTTTCTTGTGCAAAAGCACGAAGATCTTAATAAATATTCACTAAATAAAGAATATAAATAATATCTTAAAATCTGTATTTGAAAACTAAGAAAAAAGCCAGAAAAGTTAATTTAAGTGTTAGCCTGAAAAAAGATAAGTCCTGAGGTTACCCTGACACAATTTTATAAATTTTTAAAACTACCCAGCAAAACTTTGGTAATGGCAACTACTCTTGTAACTGGGTACCATGTAATGACCACAACATACCCTCCGAATAACTAATAAGTTATTACGGAAGTACTTATTTGTAATTAAGAAGGTCGTTTAAACTGGTTTAAACCCGGTTCAAATCCCACCAAGACCAACAATGTTTGTTTAATTTTTTTTAATTAAATTTTCAAATTTTTGAATTTTAAGAACCTAAATATTACCTTCTGTAAAAAAAATTTTGGAAAACTAACTCATGGTAATAAAAAAATATAATCATTATTTGGGGGATGTTGGATACCAAACACGGTTTTGATTGGTCTTAACTTGGTAAGTCCACTTCACTTATCTGGGTTATATTTCATCTCAACTCTGGACACTGACCTACTCGTGGTATCACCCCTTAATGTAGTGAGCTAACATGTACCGAGAGTTGTCCCATAAGATCGATAAAAAATGGGTAAGGACGATGGGCTAGTAACCCATTCTTTGAAAAAACAATTACTATGAAGAGGATAAAATTGAAGATGAGGATGTCCGAAACATCGATGGAAACACCAAGAAGAGGAACATTTTTTAAAGCTTGGCCATAAAATTGGAGAATATTTGCATAAGATCGAAGTCCATGGAATTCTAAAATATGCTCTGACTTTGACCTTAACAGGTTGTAACTGTAGGACACTTCAGCAACTAAGAGTCAATGTTATATAAAAACGTATACAAAGATTAAGATTAAAAATGATTAAATTTAAAAATGACTAAAAAAACTTCTTTATTGTTTACTAAATGCATTAAACATTTACAAAAAATCGTATAGAAATATTTTTCCAAAAATTACAACAAAGAAAAAAAAACAGGCAAAAACTAAATTATTGTCATATTATTTAGGATCTAAAAATAAAAATTGTTTATATTAATTATAAGCTGCTAAGCTTTCAACCTATGAAGTAGCTCAGTGGAAGAATCTCCGCCTAGCAGTCGTAGGGGCCTGGGTTCAAGCCACCATGGAGTCATCAAACAAAAAAAAATTTTGTATTTCGTTTAAAAAATATATTTTTTTAAATAAAACAACAACAAAAAAGTTGTTGTTGTTTTCTTAGCAATTGGAAGTCCTTACTTTTCTGCAATTGTTAAGTACTTGCCTCCAATGATTTCCCCATTGTTTATGTAATGACTTAAACAGTGATTGAATAAGTAGTTCGTGTTTAATAGTTTAGCTGATTAACTCATTATTTGTTAATGAAAAGTTTTGCTGGGTACGACAATACAACTAGACAAGAGATATTTTGAATACCCAAAATTTATGTAACACATTTTTATAAGTTTGGGCTGATGTTTGTAACACATAGAAATATTTGTCTTAGACCCACCTTTTAGTATACCAATAGGCTTAGAATCACTATCTGAGTCGATTTAGCGATGTCCGTCCGTCCGTCCGTCTAGCTGGCTGGCTGGACCCCCATGTAAACCTTGTAATCAAAGTACAGGTCGCAATTGTAAAGAAATTTGGCACAGATCATTTTTTCATAATGCGACCATGGCTATTGAAATTCGTCAAAATCGGATCCTTATTTATGGTACCTCCCATAGGTCCCACTTCCCGGAATTGATACATTGGCCACAAATATCAATATTCTGTCATTAAATTTACATCAAATATTGCTTATGTAAACTAAAATCACTGTACCAAATTTCGTTGAAATCGGTCCACATTTGACCATAGCTCCCATACAAACTTTTCTTTAAAACACTCGTAAATCTGAAGATAATGGGAATTTTAAGTATTTTTCGCATACATAATTATACATAATAATCATACATATTTTTGTAACAACTGTAATTAATTTGTCAAATTTCGAGATCATCGGTCCACATTTGACCCTAGCTCTCATATAAGTCCAAATGTCGGAAGCAGCTAAAATATATAAGTTTTGATAAAATGTTTGTATGATGGCAAAATTTAGCAAATATTTGTCTTAATACAGGAAGAAAAAACACTTTTGACCTTAGTGGTAAAGGGTATCGTATGATCGGGCTTGACCGACTATAACACTTTCTTTGTTGTTTTAATTTTCGATGGTTCGCCAGCTTAGCTTTTTAAGGCTGAAAGTGATGAGCTGATAAAGTATATGTCCCGGCACCTAGAATACATATGGTCAGAAGAACGCATGCCGGACGATTGGAGTCTCAGTGTCCTTTGTCCAGTCTACAAAAAAGGAGATAAAACTGTATTTGCATATAAGACTTTATCGACCATACTGTGTGAAAGGCTAAAGCCCAAAGTTAACGAAATAATTGGGACATACCTATGTGGCTTTTGACCAGGTAAATCAACCACTGACCAGATCTTTACTCTACGTCAAATCCTAGAGAAGACCCAGGAGAAACAAATCGATATGTATAATCTTTTTGTTTACTACAAAGCTACATTTGACAACCCGATACGGAAGGAGGTGTTTGAAGCAATGTCTGAGTTCGGCATCCCTAAGAAGATAATAAAGTTATGCAGGATGACACTAACTATTACAACATCATCTGTTAAGATAGGTAAGAACCTATCAGAGTCCTTCATAACTAAACGGGGATTCAGGCAAGGTGACAGTTTATCTTGTGACCTCTTCAATATTGTGTTAGAGAAAATCTTGCGAGATGCAGCGGTTAATACAACAGGAACAATTTTCAATAGAAAACATATGCTACTCGCGTTTGCCGATGACATTGATATTATAGGGAGCACTCTACGCGAGGTAACTGCCGCCTTTTCCAATATCGAGAAGGAATCAAACAAAATGGGTCTAGCTGTAAATAAATCAAAAACAAAACTGATGGTTTCTACAGGCAGACAGACCACTAGAATTGGATCGCATGTGTCCGTTGAGAACTATATAGAATTTGTATACCTTGGTACCGCCGTGAACATCAAAACGATATAAGCTTCGAAATCAAACGTAGAATCATACTTGCCAATCGATGCTATTTTGGATTAAGCAAGCAGCTAAGAAATAAAGTTCTCTCTGTAAGAACTAAAATCACGCTCTATAAAACGCTCATACTACCCGTGTTATTGTATGGTGTTGAATCATGGGCACTTGCACAGACAGATGAAGCTTCCTTGGAGTGTTTGAGAGGAAAATTCTACGAAGAATCTTTGGACCAGTCTGCGTCAACAATGAGTGTCGACATCGAATGAACCATGAGCTGTATGAGTTATACGCTGACATAGACATAGTAAAACGTATTAAGCAACAGCATCTGCGTTGGCTAGAAAATGTTGTGCGTATGGATGAAAATACTCCGGCAAGAAAAGTCTTCGATAATGATCCAGAAGGAACGCGTAGAAGAGGGTGTCCAAAACTTCGAAAGACCAAGTAGAAGAAAATCTTTTGAAACTTGGCATATGAAATTGGAGAATATGCGCACAAGATAGAGGTGCTTGGAATTCTAAAATATGCTCGGCCTTTGACCTAAACAGGTTGTAATTACAGGCCATTTAAGTAAGTAAGTAATTTTAGTTTCACCAACAAAATACAGTTGACTTTTTCTTCGTTATATGAAAGTACTTGTAAAAATAAGTAATAGTGTTATATTCAGCGGTGCCGAAATTATATACCCACAAAGTCTTATATACCAATCAAATTATGTTATATTTTTAAACATATCTCACATATCTGTGAACCGGCTGACCCACTTTTAACTGGAGCTTGTAGCATTTTAGTGGTTTTCGGGAGTGGTTTTTATATGAAAGCTATATTTTAATATGGACTGATTCCTATAAAATTTGACATACTGACCAAAAGTTGCATAAAACTTTTCTCCCTTTTCTTGTTGTATTTTTGTGTTTCCGTAAGTTTTTTATATGGGACCTATGGTCAAATGGTGACCGATTGTGACAAAATTTAGCACACTGGCTGGCATTGACTTCCTTGTGCTAAATTTAGTTCTTATATCTATTATAGTTTTGGATTTATTGGCATTTAAGTGTATTTTAGATGAAATTCATGCTGTTTTCATCAATATTTTGTATGGAAGCTATGGCTATATGAGAACCGATTTTGTATACACCAAATATAGTTTATTATTTATTAGCAAATAAGCGATTGGAATAGGCGAGGTTATACCGGAGCTATGTTCAAATGTTAACCGATTTTGCCCAATTTCATCATAAAAATTTTCTAAGAAATGAAGAATATTAATGCCTAATTTCAGTGACCTATATCCTTTCGTTAAGGTTTTATCGTGCCGACAAAAGACAGACGGACATACAGACGGACATCGCTCATTCGTCTTAGAATTTCATAAGGATTCAGAATATACTTCAATTTGGGGTTTTGAGCCAATATTAAGGAAATTACAAACGGAATCACAATTTCAATATACCCTCCATTCTTTTTGATGGTGGATATAAAAAGTGCAACATTTTTTTTTTTGAGTCATAAGCCATCTTCATTCATTGACCGGGTTAGGTACATATATGCAAAATTTAGTGGCTTTAGCTTTTATAGTTTTTTAGTGGTTTCCGGGAGTGGTTTTCATATGAAAGCTATACTGACCAATAGTTGCAAAAAGCTTCTCTATTCTAAATAAAGTTGTCATAATTATTACTATTCGATTAATTTATCAGCATTAATGTGATTCCCGGGGCGGGGATATTTGGAAGCTAAATGTGAACCGATTTCGCCTATTTTAAATACAAAAATTTTTCGAAATATCGAAAATGCTTTTGTAAAACCGAAACCTTTTCCTAATACATAACCTAAAAATCAAACAAACATTTGGGATACCATACTTAAAATATCTCCACAAAAATAAAATAAACGACAACGAGACGACACAAATATATTTCCGTAAGAATATGGGAAACCCATGATAAAACCTTAGGCATAGGGTGCCTATGATTAATTATATTAGCATTTTCATTTCTATTTTTAGCTAAAAAAAAGTCGAAACTTCCCCGCAATTGCTAAGATTAACTGCTTATTAAATAACTTATCACAGATTTTATGAACACATAAACTATTTATTATTCCTTATCTTAGTTTTGCAATGCTTAAATGTTCAGATTAACTAAGAACTTATATATGTATTTTCAACTATTTTTGTAGAAAAGTTAAGCACCTGTTGGACTTAATGATGGTTTGTAAGGAATGGAAATAAGCCAAAGTTAAGTTTTTTTAACTAAGTTTTTTTGCTTAACCACTTGAATATAAGGCAAAATATCGAAACCACATAAAATATCAGGAATATAAGCAGGAAAACTTATTACCTTACTATTCAATTTGTAGACTTCCTTTGTTCATTTGTATGTCTCGATACCTGTACATTTCATTTTTATACCCACCATCACAAAGAATGGGGGTATATTGAGATTGTCATTCAGTTTGTAATTTCCTTAACATTGGCTCAAAAATCAAAAACGATATATGTATATTCTGAATCCTTATGAAATTCTAAGACGATCGAGCGATGTCCGTCTGTCTGTCTGTTTGTTGAAATCACGATAACGCCTAAACAAAATTTCATCAAATTGTTTCACATTTAGCTAAAGCTCCCATACAAAATATTTATGAAAACAGCCTAAATTTCACCAAAAATACACTTAAATGCCAATAAATCTAAAACTATTTGTTCATAGTTCCCATATAAAAAACTTACGGAAACACAAACATACAAAAAGAAAAAGGGGGGTTTGTGTCCGTCTGTCAGTCAGATAAAAGCGTGATAGCTCCATAACTACAAAAGCTAGATAGACAAAATTTTACAAAAGTATTTTTTATATCTTGAAAAAGTTGTGTATTGAAAATGGACGAAATCGGTTTACATTTAGTTAGGACTCCCATATAACCCCGATCCGGGAAATACAGTAATGCTGGTAAATTGAATAAAAGTAATAGTCATGACGATTAAATTTGGAATAGAGAAGTTCAATGCATCTTTTGGTCAATGTTTCAAATTTCATTGGAATCGGTCTATATTTGACTATAGCTTTCATATTAGAGCTGCAAAACAATAGTACTATCGATAGTATCGATAGTTTTTTTTTTACTGACTATCGATAGTTTTTTTTCACTATCGATACTATCAGCAAATATATGAAGTCGATTAAATGTGGCCAAAATCAAATTTTCAACAAATTTAACGCAGGTTTTTAGCCGACTGCAAATTAAAATTTTTATACATTGCATTTCAGCAAGACAAGTAAAGTATTTTAGTATTTGCTTAATGTATCGTAGAAGTAAATTATTATAAAAATTGTTTAATGTAATTTAATTAATTTGTTCATGCAAAAATAAATAAATATAATACTGACACATTAAGTCGGCGGCGTCGGCCAAGTATCGACTTTAACCAAATAGACTTTGTTCTCTTTTCAAGTAACGCTGTAATTTGAAGTAAGTAGTGCAACAAAATGTTTTATTTAATTCAAATCTAAATCTAGTTATTAGATAATTGAAGTCAATGAGCGGAATATTTTGTAATCTATTTCCCTAAAGTTCTTATTTTACTGCCAGAATTAGCACTTAGAAGGATCCGATAGTATCGATAGTTTTTACTTAAACTATCGAAACTATCGATGGTGCTGACTATCGATAGTTTTGCAGCTCTATTTCATATAAAAAATACTCCCGGAAACCAAAAAAATGTAGCAAAGGCCAATTAAAAAGAAACTATGACAGCTTTGGGCACTAAATTTTAAACGAATAAGCCCCAGCCAGTGTGTAAAATTTTGTTACAATCGGTCAACAGTTGGCTATAATTCATATGTATATAACATCCCCCTTTTATATCTACAATCAAAAAGATTCGGAGATACAAGCAGCATATTAAGATTCCAACAATGTCCATACTTTATCAGTAGGTGCATTAGAAAGAAACTATATTACTATCACCATGTTTATCCTGACTAAATATTAAGCTAAACGAAAAGCATTTAATAACCAATTAATGTAAAATCATACCAGATTACGACACCGAATTTCGTTAAAAAAAAATACTAGGGAAACCACATACTTTCAAATGTTTAACTATAAAGCTCCTGCCACCGAATTTAGTCCAAATATTTTACTAACAATACCAATTATAGTAACAACTTTTTTAGAATTTGGTCCACATTTTGAATTAGCTTCATCCTTGTAGATATATGAGAGATATTTCTTAATTTAACACAACTTGATGGTGGGTATATAAGATTCGGGACAGCCGAATATAACACTCCTACTTGTTCATTATACCCTTCACCACCATAGGTGGAAAGGGTATTATATGTTTGCGCTGATGTATGTAACGCTTAGAAATATTTGTCTTAGACCCAACTTTTAGTATACCAATAGGCTTAGAATCACTTTCTGAGTCGACTTCGCGATGTCAGTCCGTCCGTCCTTTCGTCTGGACGGCTGGTTGGCTGGCTGGACCCCCATGTAAACCTTGTAATCAAACTACAGGTCGCAGTTCTAAAGATAATTCGATGAAATTTGGCACAGATCATTTTTTGATAATGGGACAATGGTTATTGAAATTCGTCAAAATCGGTCCATTATTTATGATACCTCCTATAGGTCCCATTTCCCGGAATTGACATATTGGCCACAAATATCAATTTTTTTATGAAATTTTAAACAAATACTGTTTATGTAAACATAAATTGAAATTCGTCAAAATCGGTTCATTATTTATGGTACCTCCCATATGTCCCACTTCCTGGAATTGATATATTGGCCACAAATATCAATATTTTTTCATGAAATTTTAAACAGATACTGTTTATGCAAACATAAATCACTATACCAAATTTTGGTCCACATATGACCATAGCTCCCATACAAACTCTTCTGTCTAAATGAGACAAAGATCACTAAAGCGTTCGTAAATCTGAAGATAATGAGAATTTCATGAGAGATAATCGGTCCATATTTGACCATTACTGTCATATAAGTCCAAATGACGAAAAGGTCTTAAATATATAAGTTTTGAGAAAATGTTTGTATGGCGGCAAAATATTTGTCTTTGTGCAGGAAAAATAACACCTTTGACCTTAGTGATGAAGGGTATCGTATAGTCGGGCTTGACTGATCTTCTTATTTGTTTTCAATTAAATTTTATGGAATTTTAAAAGTTTGCAAAATATTTATTTAACCCTTATGTGTATACCAAGGTACCCCGGTACCTTTAGCACTTTCATCTTAACTTTTTTGATGGAAACAGATGGTTCACAAACTTCAAACTTCTTGAGAACTCCTAACAATTGAAATAGTTTAAATTATTATTACTTTTAAGCTAAAAAATTATATTGTATAGGCGCTGTGGTCCAATTTATATCTTATATACGTAACCGTACGGCAAGGTACCCGGGTACCTTCATACATTATATATGAAAAAACTGTAATAAAAAGTAAAATTTTATTGACAGATAACTAAAGCAAAATTAGACAGATTAGTTATAAATATTTTATATATGAATATTTATGTAGAAACAAGATTTACACTATTTTCTTTGTTTTATACATAGTTTGGAATTTTTTTAAAATTTTATTCTTGACCCTGGTTATAAAAGGGCTAGTGACATCAAATTTCAACCATATTCTAAAATACATATTTTTATCCGTTGTAACAATCATAATTTCAGTTCTGCTTATAAAAACTGCTAATATATAACAATTTACGTGCTTTTTTATAACTTTGGTGAAAAATTGTGTTTTTGTCGAAATCCTTTGATTTTAAGTCGCAGGTACGACTAAGCCGTTAAAGATATTGCTCTAGTTCTTTCTTTGTGGTAATCTGTAGGGGGTTCTAACTATAACGGGAACCTTTTTTTACTTTTTTCGATTTCGTTTAACAATCTATTTTAAAAAACCAAAAAAGGAGTTTTTAAAACGGTATGAACAAAATACTTATTTTCGTCCTGTGCAAAAGTGACATATCGTTAGCCCATTGCATCAAAAATGGGTATTTAAATATCCTAAAGCCTTAAAAAAGTAAAACTAGTCAAACTTTTTAAAGTTTTTTAAAAAAATTAATTTTTTTATAGCATATGCTCAGGAGAGTCTTCAAGGACATGGAATATTTTATAAAACCTTTGATAATCAGAAAAGTCTTCAACCGATTTTAAGGTTATATATCATGTATTTGGATTATTGGAGTACGAAACTTAATTTACTTAATACAAATTTATGGTATACATATATATTCGCCATGACTTGTATCCTTACAACCGCCACGTTGAATTCACCTTGAGATTTACTTTTTACTATAAATGAACGTGCATTGTAACTCTCAGAGTTATTTTCCGAGATCACTCATTTATTTTCTCCAAAAATGTTTGTTTACAATAATTTTTCCATATAGGTACCCGGGTACCTTGCCATTCTCTTAAAGGTGTTTTTTTTGCCATACACATAAGGGTTAATATGTATTTAATATGCCTTAATCTATTTAATTACTTCAATTGAATGAAATTTTTAATAGTATGTATGTATGAATAAAAATAATTTAATGTTAAATTAATACAAAATTTAAATTAAGCGTGTTTTTAAATATACCTAAGCTTACTAATTCTGCTACATTTTAGTGAAATATTAAGTTTAATTTAAATTTTAAATTACTTGATTTTACTTATTACAAAACTTGCTTAAACACCACCAGCTGGATTTACTTACAAAATAAAATATTTAAATAGAAAGTATCAGAGTGTTACTCACTTTTGTTAGCAAATTTTAAATGTAATTAAAGGATTTATATTAAAGAACCCATAATGTTTTGAACTTAATTTAGGCAAATGCTTTAATTTTATTAGTTACCAAATATTAACGAAGAGTTAATCCTTTGCAGGATTTTATACATAAATTTTTGAAAATATTAAATGAAAATTTAAGCTTAATTAATTTAAAAGTTCGTTCCCAGAAAAGCTCTTGAATTAATATTGTTTTTTTAGTCTTAGATATAATAAAGGATTTTAATAGAAAATAATGAATTAAAATGTTTAATATGTTCTAAAAATAGGAAATGAGGAAAAGTTTTAATTAATAACATTAGGTTATAAGCCCTAGGGATTTTTAAGTTACAGGAAATACACTACTCATTACACAAATAAAAGACTTTAAAACAATAAATTTAACTATTAGCTTAGAAACTGCTAAATACCACAAATGGGCACTTTGCAGTACCAGCACTTTTTCAGTATTTTTTTATTTACGGATTACTGGAAAAAAATCGGTATTCAGTAAATTTTACAGACTACTAAAAATTTCAGTAATCAGTAAAATTTACTTAATACTGAAAAATGTTTTCAGTATTCAGTAAATTTTACAGATTACTGAAAAAAAATTTCAGTATTCAGTAAATTTTACTCATTACTGAAAAAAAATCAGCAATCAGTAAATTTTACTGATTACTGAAAATAATTTCAGTAATCAGTAAATTTTACTGAATACTGAAAAAAAAATCAGTAATACTGATTATCGAATGCAGTATCCGTAGGTTTTCACTATATAATTAAAAAACAAGAATTACACCACACAACAAATAAACATCTTTTGGTGCTTTTCTACTTTCAAATTGTAGTAAAACCTTATACTCAGTGTAAGGTATTCCGTAAATTTTACTGTAATTTGTAAAATTTACTGAATACTGAAATTCTTTTCAGTAATCAGTAAATTTTACTAATTACTGAATTTTTTTTTCAGTAATCAGTAAAATTTACTGAATACTGATTTGGTTTTTTTAGTAATAAGTAAAATTTACTGAATACTGAACATTTTTTTTAGTAATCAGTAAACATTTACTGATTACTGAAATGTTTAGTGTAGTAAAAAAGTAATGCAGTATGTCCATTTATGCTAAATACCTACCATTTATTTTTTGGAATCACCCCCTCATTTAAAAATGGCTTTATTATTGTATAATGACATGGCTTTATTATTATAATGACATTGATTGTACATCCTATTAAATATTTATTTCGTTAAATATTAAAAATATTTTTAGTTATTTTTAGATAAGCTACATAATATACCTTATCTAATATTAGATGTGTTTCAATTTAATAATGTTTATTCATTCATTTATATCAGCACGATTAAGTGGACATCGTTTAATCGAATTATGAACATAATGACAATAAATATAATGCGATTTTTCATGTCCAACCAAAAAGCAAATAACAAGAATTTTAAAATATTACACACTGTCATCACGTAACAGAAGAAAGAATCTTATCTGCAAAATAATTATAGACATACTTACATAACAAGTATGAGTGTTATATTCGGCTGTGCGGAATCCTAATACCCACCATCAAATTGTGTTAAATTTAAAATGTGGACCAAAATCGAAAAAATTTGTTAAGCCGTTTGGTATTGTTGGTAAAATTTTTGGAATAAATTAGGTTGTAGTTGCTTTATAGTTTAAAATTTAAAAATATCTAAATGGTTTCCCTGTTATTTCCACATGGTAAATTATAGAGTATAGTTTTGTATTAATCTTATATCTTTAAACAATTAATAATTGTAGTACCTGGGCGACAGAGCCTTGCTCGGAGCTTAATGATAAGTATTTCGAGGCAAATTTTAAAGTTTTCGTATATTTTATTTGATAAAGTACTAACCAACTAAAATAATTTTAGAGAAAAGACGGTACACAAATATCCAATTAATTTTTAATCAATTCATAAATTTTGTCCTATCAACACATGATCAAATGCATAGTTTAATATGAATAATTTTGGAAATTGATCATACCGACTTAGAACCCTCCGTCGACTCATGCGCAAGAACATTGCTAAAGATCAAAGCCTGATCAAATGCACAGTTTACGATTTAATTAATTTTGAGTAATTTTCTGTGGAGCCACCTGTCTGAAATTGGTCATACGAGCTAAGAAACCTTTGTCGGCTTATGCGTAACAACTTTACTAAAGATTATAACATGATCAAATGCACAGCTTACAATCTAATTCATTTTAAGTAATTTTCAGTGGCGCCACCTGTCGAGAATTGTTCATATTAACTAAAAAACCTCATGTGCATTAACTTTGCTAAAGATCATCAGAAGCACAACTTACGATTTAGTTCACTTTGTGTAATTTTCAGTGGCGCCACCTATCGAAAATTAATCATACCAACTAAGAAACCTTCGTCGGCTTATGTGCAACCACTTTGCTAAAGATCATAGCCTGATCAAATGCACAGTTTACGATTTAATTCATTTTTAGTAATTTTCAGTGGCGCCACATGTTCATACTAATTTAAAAACCTTCGCCGGCTCATTTGCAACAACTTCGCTAAAGATCATAGTATGATCAAAAGCACAGTTGGCGGTTTAATTCAGTTTGAGTAATTTTCAGTGGCGCCACCTGTCGGAAATTAGTGATACCAATTTAAAAACCTTCGTCGTCCCATGCGCAATAACTTTAGCTAAAGATTATTGCATGAACATAACATGGTTAAATGCATAGTTTACTATTCTATAAAGGACATACAGACAGAAAAACATTCATTTGTTTAAAAGTTATAACATTACCAATTTTTTCCCCTTTTATCCCCAATTTCTAAGAAGTTTGGTACTTGGTACCAATTGAATTCGGTATTTTTTATACAAGCGCAGTTAACATATTGTTCCTATTGATATTACTAAATGAGGTGTTAAATTATAATTTTATCCCTTTTTTACCCATTTTAACCCCAAAATCCAAAAAGTAGCAAATACGTGTTCAATATTTTTCTTACATTTATTGACTGCATTACAAAATTTTTTTCTATATTGTTTGGTTCAAAAGATAAGAGTGGCTAAAAAATTGTACCAAAAAACTATTTTCACCTTTTTTACCCCTATCGGGCATAAATTTAAAAAAGTACCAAACACCTGTCCGATTATTTTAACAGCTCTTCAAAGTATAATTTAAATTTTGTTTCTATGCTTATTACTTTAGTAGATATAGCATTTTCGATTTTCCCCTTTTTACCCTCTTAGAGGCAAAGGTTCCCAAATTCCCTTCTTACTCGACCTCAAAAGGTACCCACTGTCTAAATTTTATGAAAATCGTTAGAACCGTTTTCGGGATAGCCATTTTTTTTTTTCAATACTTTTCGTTGTGCTTATGTATTGTTAAGATAAACATGTTGATAGTAATACGGCGGGTTCATATATTTTGTTAGGAGTTCCTAATGCATCTACCGTATATAAAGTCTGAACTTAACATTGATTGATTTCGTAAGTGCTATATTAATATACTGAATATACCTCAAAATCTTTTTGATTGTAAATATAACAAGTAAGAGTGTTATATTCGGCTGTGCCGAATCTTATATACCCACCATCAAGTTGTGTCAAATTTAGAAACATATCTCATATATCTATAAGGGTGCAGCTAATTCAAAATCTGGACCAAAACTGAAAAAATCGCTAAGCTATTGGTATTGTCGGTAAAACCTTTGGACTAAATTCGGTTGCCTTAGCTTTATAGTTCAACATTTAAAAATATTTTAGTGGTTTCCCCAGTATTTACTTTGATCAAAATTCGGTCTCATAGCCGGGTATAGTTTACATTAATAAGTTGTTGAATACTTTTCGTTGTGATTAATATGTAGTTAGGCTATGCACGTTAATAGTAATACCGCAGGTCCATATATTTCTTTATGAGTTCCTAATGCATTCATCATATATAAAGTCTGGGCTGAACATTGATTGATGCCTATAAAATTTCATAGGTGCAATCTTAATATAATTAATGTGCTTCCAAATCTTTTCGATTGTAGATATAAAAAGGGGATGTTATATATGTAAGAATTATAGCCAAATGTTGACCGATTGTAACAAAATTTTACACACTGGCTGTAGAGCTTATTCTTTAGTGGCCATAGCTATCACAGTTTCTAATATAATAGCTTTTAACTTGAGTTTGCTAAAATTTTTGGTTTCAGTGAGTGTTTTTTATATGAAAGCTAAAGTCAAATATGGACTGATTCCTATAAAATTTGATAAACTGATCAAAAATTGCATAAAACTTCCCTATTTGAAATTTAATCGTCATAGCTATTACAATTGTATTCAATTTATCAGCATTAATATGTTTCGCGGGGCGGGGTTATATGGGAGCTCTAACTAAATTTGAACCGATTTTGTCCATTTTCAATACACATCTTTTTTAAGATATTCAAAATACTTTTGTAAAATTTTGTCCCTCTAGCTCTTTTCGTTAAGGCGCTATCGTGCTTTT
This sequence comes from Stomorhina lunata, assembly GCA_933228675.1. Lineage (NCBI taxonomy): Eukaryota > Metazoa > Arthropoda > Insecta > Diptera > Rhiniidae > Stomorhina > Stomorhina lunata. The sequence goes on from OW121741.1 coordinate 95,451,886, forward strand.
ATCTGACGGACAGACGGACATAAACAACCTTTTCTTAATATATTTTTATGTTTCCATAAGTTTTTTATATGGGAGCTATGGTGAAATGGTGACCGATTGTGACAAAATTTTGCACGCTGGCTGACATTGACACAAGACTTCCTTGTGCTTAATTTAGTCTTACTAGCTTTTGTAGTTAAGGAGCTATCACGCTTTTATCTGATGGACAGATGGACATAAACCCCTTTTTCTTTTTGTATTTTTATGTTTCCGTAAGTTTTTTATATGGGAGCTATGTTCAAATGGTGACCGATTGTGATAAAATTTTGCACACTGGCTGGTATTTACTAAATTTAGTGGCCAAAGCTATTACAGTTTATCATTTATTGGCATTTAAGTGTATTTCGGATGGAATTTAGGCTTCTTCCGTAAGTTTTTTGTATGGGAGCTATGGTTAAATGTGAACCGATTTCGATGAAATTTTATATGCTGAATAGTGCTTGTCATTTGTTAGCAATTAATAGTCCAGACGAGGTTATACGGAAGCTATGGTCAAATGTGAACCGATTTTGCCCGATTTCAATACCAAAACTTTCCAAGAAATGAAGAACATTTGTGCCAAATTTTAGTAACCTATATCCTTTCGTTAAGGTTTTATCGTGCCGAAAACAGACAGACGGACAGACAGACGAACATCGCTCAGAATTTTATAAGGGTTCAGAATATTCACTAGTCGGCAGAATTTTTTTGATATACCAGCTGTTTTTCTTCTTTTTCTATTTCTGGTCCTATGCAGTTAAAAAAATAAATTAAAAACGATGAAAATAGTAAAAAATATTGTAATTTATTAGAAAACAAAAGACTTTTCATATTTAAAAGTTTTGTATAATTTTTTTTAATTGAAACTAAAAAAAGAAATTTTAGGATGTGGCATAGGTATTTTGACATATTTTTACAGATCGTATTTAAAAAAATTGGGAGCTTCAAGGTCAACAAAAATTAATAATAATTATTTAAATTAATAAAAAATATATTCTTCTTTAGCATTTAAAAGTATTTGGTGGAGTTTCGGAACAGAATCCACCAAGAACTGCAGAAACTCCATTGAAATCTCTTTCCAAGCATTTACGACCTCAATAACCATTTGATCATTTGTTCTTGTCAAATCCGCAGATCTGTTTTCCGATGATAAATTGATGAGAGAAGCATTAATTGTCCAACAGGATAACGCTCCATGTCATAAGATCAAGATGATCACAAAATTTGTAACAGAGGCTGGTGATCAAAACTCTGGATTGGCTTCCCCAAAGTCCAGTTTTTTATGTAACAGAAAATGCGTAGTCATACAGAAAGCAAAACAGATCTGCGGATTTGACAAGAACAAATGATCAAATGGTTATTGAAGTCGAAAATGCTTGGAAAGAGATTTTAATGGAGTTTCTACAATTCTTGGTGGATTCTGTTCTGAATCGTTTTACATGCTAAAGGAGAATATATTTTTGATTAATTTAAATAATTATTATTCATTTTTGTTGACCTTGAAGCTCCAAATTTTTTTAAATACGCTCTGTAAAAATATGTCAAAATACTTATGCCATATCCTAAAATTTCCTTTTTTAGTTTCAATTAAAAAAAAATTATACAAAACTTTTAAAATATGAAAGGTTTTTTGTTTTCTAATATATTACAATATTTTTTACTATTTTCAATATTTTAAATTTATTTTTTAATTGCATAGGACCGGAAATGAAAAAAGAAGCAAAACAACTGGTTTGTCAAAATAATTCTGCCGACTAGTGTACTTCAGTTTTGGTTTTTTAGCCAATATTAAGGAAATTAGAAACGGAATGACAATCTCGACAATCTCAATCTTTTTGATGGGTCGCATAATTAAAACACTTTATGCCGTTTTACAAAGTAAACGTGTTAATAAATTTTAAAGTAAGGTCGCTTTAAACACAAATCACAAAACTGCCGTAAACAACCGTAAATAAAAATAAAACACTTTTCGAGGTTTTACAAATTAATAGTTTTATTAACTTTAGAGTTAATCACTTAAACACACTTCACAAAATTGCTTTAAAAATATTCTTAGTCTCACTGCTTTCTTATACGCGTCTCAATTAAAACTCTGTAGCGATACCAGTTCGCCAGCCTTTTATAGTAGAGAAGAGAGTTTCTAACATTTTCTGCAGATATAAACAAAGAGCTTCAGTCGTCGATTACACTAGCAAAGCGGCATTCGAATTTTTATGCATGTTCCAATAAGTTCTCACATGATCAAGAACACACAAATGTATTATCTAACAGCAACAGAGAGAAACAGTGTGTAGTTAAAGAGAAAAATGTTGCTCTACTCTTATAGCAAAATATTAAGAAAAACATTCCAGAAGACTGGTGGAAGAATTATAAGTTGTAAACTTTGCACAATGGCGTGGATAATTTTAAAGATATTGACAATATACTTCAGTTTTGGTTTTTGAGCTAATTTTAAGGGAATTACAAACTGAATGGCAATCTTAATATACCATCCATTCTTTATGGTAGTGGATATAAAAATGTAATTTAAACTTTAGAAGACATGGCGTCTAAATTTCACAAAAAGATCTTGGGTAATTATTGTAAATCTGTATTTTCACAAAATAACCTAATATTGGTATAAAAGTAAAAGTAGTACATTTGAATATTTTTATAAAAACTCCATAAAATTCATAAAACTAAGAGATTTGCCATTCAAAGCAAAAAAATATAAAAATTTGAATTTTGACCCAGAAAAGAAATTTTCTAACTTTCCTTTCAAATTAAACAAGCATCTGCTCAAATTGTAACCAAAAAATAAGATTTTGGCGAAGTCGGAGAATTTAGAATTAATAAAAAATCCCTATATAACCGTGGAACAGTTCCATAAATATTTAAGTGAATAATTTTTCAAACACACTTACATTTCTCGAGATTTGTGATTACCAGCAGCGCGTCAGAAATAGCAGCAAGAGCAAAATGTGGACCGAAGTTACAAAATTGCATTGAGATTCTAAAAAACTTCAATTGACTATAGCTTTTAGTTTGTTTGAGTTACTTTTAAGAGATTCTCTTATACGAAAGGTATTGTTAATTATGGTCCGATTTGGTACACTTTGACTTAGTCGCCGCATTCCATATCGATCGAAATGCAAGATATTTGAGACACATTTGCGTAGCATACTTTTAGGATAATCTAAATAGTATATAACATATAGGATACAGCACATTTTTTTTTATTTGTTAAAAGTTTCCTGATAGTAAAATAATTTAATTAAAACTTAATGGTTTGACAAACAAACGGAAATGTTTAGATATCAAATTTTATTAAACTATTGGAAAAATAAATTATTAAGAAAATCATTAAAATCATACTTGTTTAAAAGTCTGAGATTTCCATCGATATCGAATTTGGGCGATTTAGACCTGGTTTTGGCTACCATTAGCAATATTTTTAATCATCTGGACTGATAAATTTGTAGCTTATATCAAAAAGTATTGTGACCATTTTTATATCATATCTGCGCCAAATTTCATTAAAAACCTTCAGTCAGCCACACTACAAGCCGAATAGATATCGATAAATCGTTTCGGGTAGTGATTATAAGTTGAATGGTTAACCTAAAAGTGGACCTTTCTATGCGTTACAAACATCAGCACAAATCGGACATACCGTTTCCACGTATGGGTTTATATAGTATAAGAAATCAAATATCAACTGCAATAATCTTAGCTTAAGTTCTGGCAAACGAAATACATTCACGTTTTATTATTATAACAAATTTTTTAGAAGGTCATTGAAAATTACGTGTGACTTTTATCTTGAGATGACACAAAAATGATGCCTAAAGATATACAGAATCACACAACAACAAAAATCCCTGCAAGCACTTCAATGCGATAAATTTTATCACGTTTGATAGGATAGCAACATTATGAAAAATGATAATCAGTCATCGCTGTAGACAGAGAGATACTTCAAAGGGATAAGAAAAAGATGCTTTCGGAAGAGGAAGCTTTGGCCTATACAAGAGGACGATAAACGAATGATTCATTGGATACGTGTAAATATTATGTACAAATTAAATTAGAATCAAAACTATTAAAATATTGATGGAACAGTGAAGCACAAATTAAATTGAAAGCAAATAATACAATAAAAACAAAAAGAACGACCACATCCTAGCAAAGATTTAAGAACAACAGTTTTTGAGCTGGTGCCTATAATCAACTAAACTCAATTCTTAGGTGGTGACTATAATATACAACAACACTTAGTTATTTTCATTAAAATTTCTGGCTTATCTCTTAGTGCAACTTATATAATAATCTAGTACCTGGTTGACCGAGCCTTGTTCGGAGCTTTATGATAAGCATTTTGAGGAAAATTTTAAAGTTTTTATATATTTTATATTATAAAGTGCTAAAATAAATTTAGAGGAAAGACATTGTAGAAATATTCAGTTAATTTTGAATTACTTGATTTATTTTGTCCGACCAACACATAGTTTGCATAGTTTACAGTTTAACTCATTTTGAATAATTTTGGAAATTATTCATATCAACAGAAACCTCCGTCGACTCATGCGCAACAACTTTGCTAAAGATTATAGTCTGATCAAATGCACAGTTTACGGTTTAATTCATTTTGAGTAATTTTCTGTGGCGCCACCTGTCGGACTTTGCTCATTCCAATTCATAAACCTTCTTCGGCTTATCCGTAACAACTTTGCTGAAGATTATAGCATGATTAAATGTACAGCATACGATTAAATTGACTTTGAGTAAATTTCAGTGGCGCCACCTGTCGAAATTTCTTCATACCAACTAAGAAACCTTCGTCGGCTCATGTGCAACAACTTTGCTAAAGATTGTAGCATAATTAAATGTACAGATTACGATCAAATTGACTTTGAGTAAGTTTCTGTAGCGCCACCTGTCGGAAATTATTCATAGTAACTAAAAAGCCTTCGTCGGCTCATGCGCTACAACTTTGCTAAAGATCATAGCATGATCAAATGCACAGTTTAAGATTTAATTAATTTTTAGTTATTTTCAGTGGCGCCATCTGTCGGAAATTAGTCTTATCAACTTTAAAACCTTCACCGGCTTATCCGCAACATCTTCGCTAAAGAGCTTAACATAATCAAATTCACAGTTTACTATTCTATAAAGAACATACATACAGACAATCATTCATTTGTTTAAAATAATACTAATTTTTCCCCCTTTTTATTCCCTAATTTCTAAAAGTTCCATATGTATATTTGGTACTTTTTTGGTGCCAATTGAATTCGGTACATTTTTTTAAAACGCATTTAACATAATGTATAATGTTCCTATTCATATTACTTTGAAGATGTTAAGTTATCATTTTATCCCTTTTTTACCCATTTTGGCTCCAAAATCAAAAAAGTACCAAATACGTGTTTCATGTTTCTTTTACATCTATTGATTGCAGTAACAAGTTTCTTTCTATATTCTTTAGTTTAAAATATAAGAGTGGGTTAAAAAGGTGCCAAAAAAACTATTTTCACCCTTTTTTACCCCCTACCGGACTTAGTTTCAAAAAAGTACCAAACACCTGTCCGTTTATTTTTATAGCTGTTTAAAACGTAATTTTAATTTTGTTTCTATACCTATTACTTTAGGAGATATAGCGTTTTCGATTTTTTCCCCTTTTTACCCGTTTTTACCCTCTTATAGGTAAAAGTTCCAAAATTCCCTTCTTCTTCGACCTATACATCAAAAAAGATACCCACTGTCCAAATTTTATCAAAATCGTTAGAGCTGTCTTCTAGATAGCCATTCTATATATATAGTACCTGGTTGACCGAGCCTTGCTCGGAGCTTTATGATAAGCATTTTGAGGAAAATTTTAAAGTTTTTATATATTTTATATTATAAAGTGCTAAAATAAATTTAGAGGAAAGACATTGAAGAAATATTCAGTTAATTTTGAATTATTTGATTTATTTTGTCCGACCAACACATAGTTTGCATAGTTTACAGTTTAACTCATTTTGAATAATTTTGGAAATTATTCATATCAACAGAAACCTCCGTCGACTCATGCGCAAAAACTTTGCTAAAGATTATAGTGTGATCAAATGCACAGTTTACGGTTTAATTCATTTTGAGTAATTTTCTGTGGCGCCACCTGTCGGACTTTGCTCATTCCAATTCATAAACCTTCTTCGGCTTATCCGTAACAACTTTGCTGAAGATAATAGCATGATTAAATGTACAGCATACGATTAAATTGACTTTGAGTAAATTTCAGTGGCGCCACCTGTCGAAATTTCTTCATACCAACTAAGAAACCTTCGTCGGCTCATGTGCAACAACTTTGCTGAAGATTATAGCATGATTAAATGTACAGCATACGATTAAATTGACTTTGAGTAAGTTTCTGTAGCGCCACCTGTCGGAAATTATTCATACCAACTAAAAAGCCTTCGCCGGCTCATGCGCTACAACTTTGCTAAAGATCATAGCATGATTAAATGTACAGTTTACGATTTAATTACTTACTTACTTAAATGGCCTATATTACAACCTGTTAAAGTCAAAGGCCGAGCATATTTTAGAATTCCATGCGCTTCGATCTTGTGCGCATATTCTCCAATTTCGTAACCCAAGCTTGGTTAAATTTTCCTCTACTTGGTCTTTCCATCGAAGTTTCGGTCGTCCTCGTCTTCGAGTTCCCTCGGGATCATGTTCAAACACTTTTCTTGCTGGAGTACTTTCATCCATTCGCACCACATGTCCCAGCCAACGCAAACGCTGCTGTTTAATGCGTTTTACTATGTCAATGTCAGCAAATAACTCATACAGCTCATGATTAAATCGATGCCGAAATTCATTGTTAATGCTGATTGGACCATAGATTTTTCGTAGGATTTTCCTCTCAAAGACTCCAAGAACAGCTTCATCGGCTTGTGCAAGTGCCTATGATTCAGCACCATATAATAACACTGGTAGTATAGGCGTTTTGTAGAGCGTAATTTTAGTTCTTGTTGAGAGGATTTTATTCCTAAGCTTCCTGCTTAGGCCGAAATAGCATCTGTTGGCAAGTATGATTCTTCTTTTAATTTCGATACTTATGTCATTATTTATATTTACTGCGGTACCAAGGTAGACAAATTCTTTACCAACCTCGAAGCTATAGTTGTCCACGGTTACGTGTTGTCCAATTCTAGTGGATTGCTTGCTAGTAGAGATCATTAGTTTTGTTTTGGATTCATTGACTACTAGACCCATTTTTATTGATTCCTTCTCAATACTGGAAAATGCGGCAGTCACCTCAAGCAATGTGCGCCCCATAATATCAATGTCATCGGCAAAAGCGAGTAACATGTGCTTTCTGCTAAAAATTGTGCCAGTTGTATTAACTGCAGCACCACGCAATATTCTTTCTAACAAAATGTTAAAGAGATCACATGATAAACTGTCGCCTTGCCTAAAACCTCGCTTAATTAAAAAGGGTTCTGAAAGGCTTTTACCTATTTTAACTGACGATGTTGTGTCAGTTAATGTCATCCTGCACAACCTTATTAACTTCGTAGGAATGCCAAATTCTGACATTGCTTTATACAGCTTTGTTCGTATTGGGCTGTCAAAGGCAGCTTTGTAGTCAACGAAGAGGTGGTAAGTGTCTATTTGCTTTTCTTGGGTCTTTTCCAGGATTTGACGCAGAGTAAAGATCTGGTCAGTGGTGGATTTACCTGGTCTAAAGCCACATTGGTAGGCCCCTATTATTTCGTTCATCTTGGGTTTTAGTTACGATTTAATTAATTTTTAGTAATTTTCAGTGGCGCCATCTGTCGGAAATTAGTCTTATCAACTTTAAAACCTTCGCCGGCTTATCCGCAACATCTTCGCTAAAGAGCATAACATAATCAAATTCAAAGTTTACTATTCTATAAAGAACATACATACAGACAAAAATTCATTTGTTTAAAATAATACTAATTTTTCCCCCTTTTTATTCCCTAATTTCTAAAAGTTCCATATGTATATTTGGTACTTTTTTTGTGCCAATTGAATTCGTTACATTTTTTTCAAACGCATTTAACATATTACTTTGGAGATGTTAAGTTATCATTTTATCCCTTTTTTACCCATTTTGGCTCCAAAATCAAAAAAGTACGAAATACATGTTTCATGTTTCTTTTACATCTATTGATTGCAGTACCAAGTTCTTTCTATATTCTTTAGTTTAAAATATAAGAGTGGGTTAAAAAGGTGCCAAAAAAAACTATTTTCACCCTTTTTTACCCCCTATCGGACATAGTTTCAAAAAAGTACCAAGCACCTGTCCGCTTATTTTCATAGTTGTTTACAACGTAATTTTAATTTTGTTTCTATACCTATTACTTTAGGAGATATAGCGTTTTCGATTTTTTCCCCTTTTTACCCGTTTTTACCCTCTTAGAGGTAAAAGTTCCAAAAGTCCCTTCTTCTTCGACCTATACATCAAAAAAGATACCCACTGTCCAAATTGTATCAAAATCGTTAGAGCCGTTTTCGAGATAGCCATTCTATATATATATATAAATATATACAATTATTGCTCGTTTAAAGATAAGTTTAAGAATATAAAGATAAAGATAAGTTTAAGAATATAAGATAAGATAAGATATTCTGATGCTTACAAGTTTAAAGTTGATATTTTACAAGCCTACACATTTTTTCCATTGAATTGTCCTAAATACATTATTACTCAATGTTAAATGTCAGTTACTTTAAAAAGATTTTTTTAAGTAAAGTAGGTTTAACATATAAATTAGTATAAGGAAATTTTGTTAAAAAAGCTTAAATAAGAATTTTAAATACTTTGTAAAAGAAATACATAAATTCTTATATAAACGATAACAATACTGCTCACAATACTATTTGAAAATAATGTAATAATAACTTTTAATACGATAACAGATAAATATTTTAAGTATTGTTTTGTTAAAAATATAAGGATAAAGAATATGAAAAAAATAAATGAGTTTTGAAAGAAGAAATTATACAAATATTGAAGTATTAAATATTTATTTTATTCGTTAGTTATACAAAAACTTTTATCAAATGCTTTTATTATTGTTAAAATAAGCAGTTGTAAAACAACTGCCTCCGGTTTCAAATACTTTCCACTTCCCAGCAAAACTTTGGTAATAGCAAGTACTCTGGTAACTGGTTACCTTGTAATGACTACAACTACACTCCGAATAACTAATAACTTATTACAGAAGTACTTATTTGTAATTAAAATGGTAATTTGAACTGAATGGCCCGGGTTCGAATCCCACCAGGACCAACAATTTTTTTTTTAATTTTTTTATTAAGAAAAGTCTTTTTAAATGAGTTTTGAATTTTAAGAACTTAAATATTACCTTCTGTAAAAAAAAATTGGAAAACTAACACACGGTAATGAAAAATTACCATCATGAGTCAATTTTGATTATGTAGGGGATGTTGGATACCAAACACGGTTCTGATTGGTCTTAACTTGTTAAGCCCAGACATATCGTGATCATCCTTTATCTCAACTGTGGACACTGACCTCCTCGTGTTATCACCCGGGGAACTAGTTTAACACCCCTTAATGTAGTGAGCTAACATGTACCGAGAGTTGTTCCATAAGATCGATAAAAATGGGTTAGGACGACGGGCTAGGAACCCACTCTTGGAAAAAACAATTACTATAAAGAGGATAAAATTATAATAAAAATGTCACCAACTAATCTTAGAAGGAGACGTCCGAAACTTCAATGGAAAGACCAAGAAGACGAACCTTTTTCAAAGTTTGGCCTATAAAATTGTAGAATATTTGCACAAGATCAAAGTCCACGGAAGTCTAAAATATGCTCGAAATTTGACCTTATCAGGTTGTAACTATAGGCCATTAAAGTAAGTAAGAGTCAATGTAATATAAAAACTTATACAAAAAGGAAGATTAAGTTGTTAAAGTTTTTAAATAATTTTAAAAAAACTTCTTTATTGTTTACTATTAAACCTTTACAAAAAATCGTATAGAAATATTTTTCCAAAAATTTCAACAAAGCAAAAAAAGCAGGGAAAAACAAAGTTATTTCACATGATTTTGGATCTAAAAATAAAAATTGTTTATATTAATTATAAGCTGCTAAGTTTTCAACACATGGAGTAGCTCAGTGGAAGAGTCTCCGCCTAGCAGTCGTAGGGGCCTGGGTTCGAGCCCCCATGGGGACATACAAAAAAAATTGTATTTCGTTTAAAAATATGTTTTTTTAAATAAAACAACAACAAAAGTTTTTGTTGTTGTTTTCCAATTGCTTTCCCAATTCATTACTTTTCTGTAATTGGTAAGTACTTGCCTCCAATGACATCCCCATGTTAATGTAATGACTTAAACAGTGAATGAGTAAGTAGTTCGTATTCAATAGTTTAGCCGTTTAACTCATTATTTGGTAATGAAAAGTTTTGCTGGGTTAGTATGTTCTTACAAAAATGTCAATACGTAATTGTAAGTTGAATCGTGATCTTTATACACCCTAAAATAAAATAAAAATATTACTTAATATAAAATAAGTAAGAAAGTGCTATAGTCGGTCAAGCCCGACCATACGATGCCTTGCACCACTTAGATCGAAGGTGTACTTTTTCCTGTATAAACCAATATTTTCTAAATTTTGCCATCATACAAACATTTTTTCAAAATTTTTGTATTTAAGCTATTTCCGTCCTTTAGACTTACATAAGAGCTAGGGTCAAATGTGGACTAATTATCTCGAAATTTGTTTACAGTTTTTACAAAAATTATGTATACAAAAAATTTGCTTAAAATTGTCATTATCTTCAGATTTATGAGCGTTTTAGTGATTTTTGTCTCATTTACTATTTTAGACAAAATTTATCCATAGTGCAAGAAATAATTTATTTTTTGATCAAGTTAGTTTCTATAGATATGTCAGAGACTATTATTTTAGAAATTATTAATTTTCAATAGTTATTTCAATTAAAATGGACTGCGAAAAAAAAGTTCGTGAAAATATAATTAAAACTTTTCAAAAAAATCCGTCATGGACTTTAAAAAAAAATGGCTAAAAATTTGAAAGTTGACCCTCGAACGGTTTCTAATGCCATCAGACGGTATAAGGAAAACCTGAGCATTGAAAGAAAACCTGGATCAGGGAGGAAAAAAGGTCCTACAGGTATTGGTAAGGCAAAAGAAATCGAGCGACTCTTTCAAAGAGCGCCTAACACTTCTTTAAGAAAAGCAGATCGTACGGTGAAATGTTCTACGAATTTTGCACATAGAGTCAAAGCTTATGCTGAACTGAAGACATACAAAGTCCAAAAGGTTCCAGATCGCAATGCTATAAAGAACTTAGAAGCAAAAAATCGAGCGAAAAAATTGAAGTCTGATTTTATAAAAAAATACACCTGTTGTGTGATGGATGATGAAACATACGTACTGGCAGATTTTTCTCCACTTCCTGGTCAAGATTTTTATGTTGCTGATAAACGGGGCAATGTTCGGCAAGAGTTTCGCACAAAAAAAACAAACAAAATTCCCTAAGAAGTTTCTCGTGTGGCAAGCTATTTGCAGTTGTGGCAAAAGAAGTAAAGTATTTGTGGCATCTGGCACAATAAACACAGAAATTTATATAAAGGAGTACAAAAACGGTTGTTACCCTTTTTAAGAGAGCACGGAGTGACTACATTTTTTTGGCCCGATTTGGCATCATGCCATTATGGAAAAAAGGCACTTGAGTGGTACTCAAAGAATAATGTCATTTTTGTACCACGAGAAGCAAATCCACCTAACTGTCCAGAACTTCGGCCTGTGGAAAGGTATTGGGCTCTGGTAAAAAAGGAATTGAAGAACACAGGAAAGATTTCCAAGAACATGTCCGATTTTTAGCGCAGGTGGAACACATGCTCCAAAAAGGTACCAGAAGCAACTGTAAAATCTTTAATGGGAGCGTTTCCGAAAAAAGTCGATAATTTTGCAAAACCCGAGTACTAAGTAAACATTTTAATGCTAAATGATTTTGTATAATATGTCATTATATTTGCGTATTTTGTAGAGTTTTTATATTAAAAGGTTTGATTTTTATTTAGGAAAATCCAACTACAAATTTTATTTAGAGCACTCTTTAATGCGTTTTGACAGAAAAGTTTGTATGGAAGCTATGGTCATTGATACATTGATTTTGGTTTACATAAGCAGCATCTGTTTTAAATTTTATGAAAAAATTTTGTTAATTGTGGGCAAAATATCAATTTCGGGAAGTGGGACCTATATAACGTACCATAAATAATGGGCCGTTTTTGACGAGTTTCAATAGCCATGGTCCCACTATCAAAAAAAAAAATAATCTGTGCCAAATTTCAGCAAATTAAAATTGAAAATTGAGACCTGTACTTTGATTACAAGGTTTGTATGGGGGACCAGCCAGTCAGCCTCCCAGCCAGACGGAGTCGCTAAATCGACTCAGAAAGTGATTCTAAGCCTATTGGTATACAAAAAGTCTAAGACAAATATTTCTATGCGTTACATACATCAGCGCAAACTTATAATACCCTTTTCACCTATGGTGGTGAAGGTTATAAATATGACTAGAAATTGACGTGGTAGTAAAAAACCATAACAGAGAGAAATGTATCCCATACAGAGCCGTGAACACCGATATATATAATGTTCTGATCGAACTAAAGATGGCGACATAGTTAACCAAATACAACAGGCGTAGTAAGAAAAATAAAAAAAAACAAGCAAGAAAGCGCTATAGTCGGTCAAGCCGACTATACGATACCCTTCACCACTAAGGTCAAAGGTGTTATTTTTTCTGTGTAAAGACAAATATTTGCTAAATTTTGCCATCATACAAACATTTTCTCAAAACTTATATATTCAACCTGTTTCCGTCATTTGGACTTATATGAGAGCTAGGGTCAAATGTGGACCGATTATCTCGAAATTTGGCAGATTGATTACAGTTGTTACAAAAATTATGTATGCAAAAAATAAACTCAAAATTTCCATTACCTTTAGATTTACGAGTGTTTTAGTGATTTTTTGTCTCATTTAGTGCGTTTTTAAAGAATAATTTGTATGGTCAAACGTGGACCGATTTCAACGAAATATGGTACAGTGATTTAAGTTGACATAAGCAGTATTTGTTTTAAATTTCATGAAAAAATATTGATATTTGTGGCCAATATAGCAATTCCGGGAAGTGGGACCTATGGGAGGTACCATTAATAATGGACCGATTTTGACCAATTTCAATAGCCATGGTCCCATTATCAAAAAAATGATCTGTGCCAAATTTCATCAAATTATCTTTAGAATTGCGACCTGTAGTTTGATTACAAGGTTTATATGGGGGTCCAGCCAGCCGTCCAGCCAGCCAGACGGACGGACGGACGGACATCGCTAAATCGACTCAGAAAGTGATTCTAAGCCTATTGGTATACTAAAAGGTGGGTCTAAGACAAATATTTCTATGCGTTACAAACATTAGCACAAACTTATAATACCCTTTCCACCTATGCACAGTGGGAGAATACGGCCAAAACTCAATAACTTGGTTATTTCTTGACTTTTGCTCTTGAAATTTTTAGTGTACATAAATAATATATCTTTAGTTAAACAGAAATAGTTTTTTAAGAAAATATAAAGTCTGTGGTCACATAAAAATGGACTACTAAGCACACTGGAAAAATCTTTGCTGGTGATTATAAAAATTATTTACTTAAATAGGATAATATATGAAAAGAATAGCTATCCTACGATATATGACTTGACAAAATCGGACATGTCCTTTCAGAGATATTGGGTTCATACTATGAGCTTAAAACCAGATTTTGTATGCTTCTAACAAACCTACAGAAAAACTCTAAACATTGAATATTTTTATAAAAATGATTACGAGTTCTTGAATAATACAATATAAAGAGTGCTCTAAATAAAATTTGTAGTTGGATTTTCTTAAATAAAAATCAAACCTTTTAATATAAAAACTCTACAAAATACGCAAATATAATGACATATTATACAAAATCATTTAGCATTAAAATGTTTACTTAGTAATCGGGTTTTGCAAAATTATCGACTTTTTTCGGAAACCCTCCCATTAAAGATTTTACAGTTGCTTCTGATACCTTTTTGGAGCATGTGTTCCACCTGCGCTTAAAATCGGACATGTTCTTGGAAATCTTTCCTATGTTCTTCAATTCCTTTTTTACCAGAGCCCAATACCTTTCCACAGGCGGAAGTTCTGGACAGTTAGGTGGATTTGCCTCTCGTGGTACAAAAATGACATTATTCTTTGAGTACCACTCAAGTGCCTTTTTTCCATAATGGCATGATGCCAAATCGGGCCAAAAAAATGTAGTCACTCTGTGCTCTCTTAAAAAGGGTAACAACCGTTTTTGTAGGCACTCCTTTATCTAAATTTCTGTGTTTATTGTGCCAGATGCCACAAATACTTTACTTCTTTTGCCACAACTGCAAATATGTTTCAAGTATGTTTCATCATCCATCACACAACAGGTGTATTTTTTTATAAAATCAGACTTCAATTTTTTCGCTCGTTTTTTTGCTTCTAAGTTCTTTATAGCATTGCGATCTGGAAACTTTTGGACTTTGTATGTCTTCAGTCCAGCATAAGCTTTAACTCTATGTGCAAAATTCGTAGAACATTTCACCGTACGAGCTGCTTTTCTTAAATAAGTGCTAGGCGCTCTTCGAAAGAGTCGCTCGACTTCTTTTGCCTTACCAATATCTGTAGGACCTTTTTTCCTCCCTGATCCAGGTTTTCTTTCAATGCTCAGGTTTTCCTTAAACCGTCTGATGGCATTAGAAACCGTTCGAGGGTCAACTTTCAAATTTTTAGCTATTTTTTTAAAAGTCCATGACGGATTTTTTTGAAAAGTTTTAATTATATTTTCACTAACTTTTTTTTCGCAGTCCATTTCGTTTGAAATAACTATTGAAAATTATTAATTTCTAAAATAATAGTATCTGACATATCTATAGAAACTAACTTGATCAAAAAATAAATTATTTCTTGCACTATGGATAAATTTTGTCTAAAATAGTAAATGCATATTTTTTTTTAGAACACTCTTTACTTAAATAAATTATTCAAAGGTGACTCAAAATTTAAATTTTTTCTGCTTTTTTTATCTATATATATAAATTTTGCATAGAATTAGAAAGGAAACTAAAGAAAGTGGCATAAAAATATTGCATCCCGCCTATATTTCACTTCAAGTAGTGATTTTTTCGCTATAAATTGCAAAAAATTGTGAAAAAGGGGTGTTACTAAAAACGCTATAATTCTTAAAATGGGATGCAAATGGACATGAAATTCATAGAGCTTATTAATGATTCAATTCAGCTATTAGAGAGTGTTGTGCTTCAACCTCTAAAAATCTCTAAAAAAAATTCACGGTCTATCAAACTTTGTATTTAAAATTTTTTCTTAAATTTTTTTATGGTTGTTTTAACTGCTCGAATTCTAAATGAAGCATTGGTCAAAAAATATGGAAATTGGCGCGGTTGATTAGTAAAAGGTATCTACTTTTTAATCCAAAAAAGAAGAAGTTAAAATTTTATACATATTCCAAAATTAAGCGAATTTTATATATGGGTTCAAATATACAAATAATTTTATTAAAAACATAAAAAACAAATATTCAAACTTTGATTAATTATTACAGCCGTAGTAGGCAATGCAGTATGGTAAAAATTTGGGATTACATGTTTTGAAGTGTCAGCTCTTATCTGAGACTAAAATTTCCTAAAAAAAATTAAAAACATTTATGGGGGTTTTGACCGAAATTTCCTACTGTGCTATGGTGGTGAAGGGTATAATTAGAATTATTTTTACATTAACTTTAATCATATGGGGTGACTGACTCAACTTTTTTTTTCGAACCACTCTATAGTATATAACCTAGTCGGTTTATGAAAAGCTTAATAACTTTTCGATTTTTCGTCTGATTAAAAAAATTAAAACTACGTTTTATTAAATACTAATAGCCTGTTTCACGATTTCGAAAGAAAATCTACTCGAAAGAAAGTAAGTAACTCGGATACGAATTAATTTTGATTTCACTATTTCGAAGCCTTTCGTTCGTTTCTATTCGAAAGCAAAATATCAAGTGACTCATTTTGACATTTGCTTTCGTATTGCTGGTAACTTGTTCGAAATAGTGAAACAGAAATTTGTATGAAAATACTTACGTTTTCTTTCGACTTGTTTTTCGACTTATCTTTCGCAAAAAATAAAGTTAGTGAAACGAAAAACAAATTTCTTTCGCATAGGATAAGAAAGAAAGCATTCTTTCGAGATCGTGGAACAGGCTATAAATTACTTTGTTATATAAATATACAATTCTATGAGCTTTTGTAGAAAAATAAGCAAGAAAACTACTAAAAAAATACTAAAATGGAAAAATTTTGTTTTCTTTTTTTAGATATTCTTGACGAAATATACTTTTGATTTACAAAAAAATGTATCAAAAATGATATGCTTTTCTAAAGCCAATCTGTTTTCTTTTATTTGCTGTTAAAGTTATGGTCGATAAGCTAACGAACCTCATTAAAATCGGTTCTTTGCATATAACTCTTAGACTTGGACGTATTTCTGAAATTTTTTGCACGATTTGTCATATACTCAATAAGGTCTACAACCCAAGCGTGGTCGTTTCCCGAGTATATTTGAGTGTAATTGAACATAAACTCTTTCGATTCTCTACATTGGTGAAGGGTATTTAAAATTCAGAAATGTCGAATAAAAAGATAAAAGTTTTCTTTTATCAATCTTAAGGAAAGTGTGGATGAGGACATTAAATTGCGTTTAAAATGGAATGTCAAGACATTTAACTTTACGAGCATTAAACAGACATTTAATATGTAACAAAATACTTATTAATTTCGTAAGCTATAATATTTAAAATACTTCTAAACAATTAAGATAAATTGATTTGGTTTCATAAAATTATTGTTCTTACAACTTTGTCTATTTGAATATTAATTAAATTCGAGGTACTTTTTTTAAGCGACCTATTATAATGGTTGGACTATTAACCAAAGGTATTTGTGTAAGCATTTACAGTTGAGTGTCAAGTTTAATTAGCAGCTTGTAAATTAATAATACCTGGAATTATATGTTTTATTTGTTTTTGTTGTCTTTTATGATAATGTTAATCAATGATATACATAAATACGTATTTTCATATATTGATAAGTTGTGTGTGCTAAGTAAAATACCGCTTTAAATGTCATTATAAAGGTAATATTTAAAATAATTATAGGCAATTTTTATACAATAGTGGAATATTGTAAGTGGTATTGGTAACTATACCAAGTTTTTACTAATATGTATTTGTATTGCCTATTAGGACAAAACTTCAATTTCACTTTATTATTTAACATATCATGTTTGTATTAACCTATTTTAAACCTACAATGATTGTATTAACCTAAATTAAACTGTTAAATTTCAAATCGGTTCACATTAAACCATAATTTTCATATATCCTAAGACCAAATATTTGTATGATAACAAAATTTGTCATATATACATAAAGTCAGAAATATCTTTTTCATTTCTTTTCTGAACTGAAATGATACTGAATGGTTTTGTTATTAATTAATGGATTATATATCCAAATCTTATTTACATTTCCAAAAAAGTAAATAAAAAAAAATATAAACAGTAGATTTTTTAAAACTTTCTTATGAATAGTAAATTTTAAAAAATTTTCTATAAAAATAATTAATTTTTGAAAATTTTCCTATAAAAATAGAACATTTTTGAAAAATTTCCTATAAAAATAGTAAATTTTTGAAAAATTTCCTATAAAAAAATTAAACCTTTGAAAAATTTCCTATAAAAATAGAAAATTTTTGAAAAATTTCCTATAAAATAGAAAATTTTTGAAAAATTTCCTATAAAAATAGAAAATTTTTGAAAAATTTCTTATAAAAATAGAAAATTTTTGGAAAATTTCCTATAAAAATAGTAAATTTTTGAAAAATTTCCTATAAAAATAGGAAATTTTTGAAAAATTTCCTATAAAAATAGTAAATTTTTGAAAATTTTTCTATAAAAATAATAAATTATTGAAAAATTTCCTATAAAAATAGGAAAATTTTTAAAATTTTCTATAAAAATAGGAAATTTTTGAAAATTTCCTAAAAAAAATTTTAAATTTTTTCCTTTAAAAATAGGAAATTTTTAAAAAATTTCCTATTAAAATAGGAAATTTCTGAAAAATTTCCTATAAAAAGAGTAAATGTTTCAAAAATTTCCTATAAAAATAGTAAATTTTTGAAAAATTTCCTACAAAAATAGGAAACTTTTGAAAAATTTCCTGAAAAAAATAGTAAATTTTTGAAAAATTTCCTGAAAAAAATAGTAAATTTTTGAAAAATTTCCTGAAAAAAATAGTAAATTTTTGAAAAATTTCCTATAAAAATAGTAAATTTTTGAAAAATTTCCTATAAAAATAGTAAATTTTAGAAAACTTTCCTATAAAAATATTAAATTTTTATAAAATTTCCTATAAAAATAGTAATTTTTTGAAAAATTTCTTATAAAAATAGTAAATTTTTCAAAAATTTTCTACAAAAATATTAGGTTTTTCAAAAATTTCCTATACAAATAGTAAATTTTTGTAAAATTTCCTATAAAAATTGTAAATTTTTGAAAATTTTCCTATAAAAATAGCAAATTTTTGAAAATTTTCCTATAAAAATAGTAAATTTTTGAAAAATTTCCTATAAAAATAGTAAATTTTTGAAAAATTTCCTATAAAAATAGTAAATTTTTGAAAAATTTCCTATAAAAATAGTAAATTTTTGTAAAATTTCCTTTAAAAATAGTAAATTTTTGTAAAATTTCGTATAATAATAGTAAATTTTTAAAAATTTCCTATAAAAATAGTAAATTTTTAAAAAATTTCCTATACAAATAGTAGATTTTTGAAAAATTTCCTATAAAAATAGTAAATTTTTGAAAAATTGCCCATAAAAATAGTAAATTTTTGAAAAATTTCCTATAAAAATAGTAAATTTTTGAAAAATTTCCTATAAAAATAGTAAATTTTTGAAAAATTTCCTATACAAATAGTAAATTTTTGAAAAATTTCCTATAAAAATAGTAAATTTTTGAAAAATTTCCTATAAAAATAGTAAATTTCCTATAAAAATAGTAAATTTTTGAAAAATTTCCTATAAAAATAGTAAATTTTTGAAAAATTTCCTATAAAAATAGTAAATTTTTGAAAAATTTCCTATAAAAATAGTAAATTTCCTATAAAAATAGTAAATTTTTGAAAAATTTCCTATAAAAATAGTAAACTTTTGAAAAATTTTCTATAAAAATATTAAATTTCTGAAAATTTTGCTATAAAAATAGTAAATTTTTAAAAAATTTAATATAAAAATAGTAAATTTTTGAAAAATTTCCTATAAAAATAGCAAATTTTTGAAAAATTTCCTATAAAAATAGTAAATTTTTGAAAATTTTCCTATAAAAATAGTAAATTTTTGAAAATTTTCCTATAAAAATAGTAAATTTTTGAAAATTTTCCTACAAAAATAGTAAATTTTTGAAAATTTTCCTATAAAAATAGTAAATTTTTTAAAAATTTCCTATAAAAATAGTAAATATTTGAAAAATTTCCTATAAAAATAGTAAATTTTTGAAAAATTTCCTATAAAAATGGTAAATTTTTGAAAAATTTCCTATAAAAATAGGAAATGTTTAAAAAATTTCCTATAAAAATAGTAAATTTTTGAAAAATTTCCTATAAAAATAGTAAACTTTTGAAAAATTTCCTATAAAAATAGTAAATTTTTGAAAAATTTTCTATAAAAATATTAAATTTCTGAAAATTTTGCTATAAAAATAGTAAATTTTTGAAAAATTTTCTATGAAAATAGTAAATTTTTGAAAAATTTTCTATAAAAATAGTAAATTTTTGAAAAGTTTTCTATAAAAATAGTAAATTTTTGAAAAATTTCCTATAAAAAGAGAAAATTTTTGAAAAATTTCCTTTAAAAATACAAAATTTTTGAAACATTTCCCATAAAAATAATAAATTTTTGAAGAATTTCCTATAAAAATAGTAAATTTTTGAAAAAGTTCTTATAAAAATAGTAAATTTTTGAAAAATATCCTATAAAGATAGCAAATTTTTGAAAAATTTCCTATAAAAATAGAAAAGTTTTCCAATCCCGGAATATGCAAACGAAGTTGTTTTTATGCTTGTGCCTAATGGTTCACTTAAGTGCTGCTACTTGTTAAGTTTCCAGTGTTTAAAGTCATCTGTTTTGATATACCTGTGTATAAGTATGTGAGCCTGTGTAAACATTTTTATTCACTATACGAGTATATATATGCCTAACATCCGTTTCCGTTCCGTTTAATACTCTTATTAAGTTCTTTTACGTTATGTGTATGTTTTCGTTTCAATTTTTTGGGTTGATGAGTAGCACTTATTTTCTGATTTTTCCTTTTCAGTGCAATTAAGGTAACTGTTCGAATGTTTTTATTTTAAGCGTCCATTTATTTCATACATATTCAACTTTGATTATTAGGCATAGAAAATATAGGGAACAAAAAATTTAAATGAAAACTAAAAAAAAATTGTTAAAAACTTATGCTAGAGAATTAGTTAGAAATAATATTTCTTATTTTCCACAATTTCTTAACTACAAATGGTTTTATTTAAGAGTGATCGTATAAGAAGAATAAAACGCTCTTACTTTTTGAAATTAAATGCATATTTTATTTTTTTCTTTTACCATAAATATTAAATTTCATTCATAAATAATTTTGGTTATTTTCCTTTCATTCAAATTTTCTTCCCAACTCCTTTCATTTCCAGCACTTCTTGTATACTCCTTAACATTTATAACGATTTTTCTTTTATTTCCCTTAATGATTTCGTTGTAGCGTTACTCCTTTAAAGGCTAATAATAATAAACAGTTTGAAAATACACGTGTGACTGAATGGGATTTTCCAGCAGCATCTTAGATGGGCTGCTGGAAAATACATACAAAGTAAAAAAATATATATATAAATAATAGATGTATAATCATATTGGGAATTGACGCAGGCGTTTCATTAATAATTGACTTATTTTGGTTTTTAGTTTAACATTGTTTATCTTTTAACATTTATATGTCTAACATTTTACTGTAGTAATTACATGCTGCTGTTAGCGAATCTCTCAAAATGTTGTTTTTTATTGTAATAAAGAGTGCTCTAAATAAAATTTGTAGTTGAATTTTCTTAAATAAAAATCAAACCTTTTAATATAAAAACTCTACAAAATACGTAAATATAATGACATATTATACAAAATCATTTAGCATTAAAATGTTAACTTAGTACTCGGGTTTTGCAAAATTATCGACTTTTTTCGGAAACCCTCCCATTAAAGATTTTACAGTTGCTTCTGATACCTTTTTGGAGCATGTGTTCCACCTGCGCTTAAAATCGGACATGTTCTTGGAAATCTTTCCTGTGTTCTTCAATTCCTTTTTTACCAGAGCCCAATACCTTTCCACAGGCCGAAGTTCTGGACAGTTAGATGGATTTGCCTCTCGTGGTACAAAAATGACATTATTCTTTGAGTACCACTCAAGTGCCTTTTTTCCATAATGGCATGATGCCAAATCGGGCCAAAAAAATGTAGGCACTCTGTGCTCTCTTAAAAAAGGTAACAACCGTTTTTGTAGGCACACCTTTATATAAATTTCTGCGTTTATTGTGCCAGATGCCACAAATACTTTACTTCTTTTGCCACAACTGCAAATAGCTTGCCGCACGAGAAACTTCTTAGGGAATTTTGTTTGTTTTTTTTGTGCGAAACTCTTGCCGAACATTGCCCCGTTTATCAGCAACATAAAAATCTTGACCAGGAAGTTGAGAAAAGTCTGCCAGTACGTATGTTTCATCGTCCATCACACAACAGGTGTATTTTTTTATAAAATCAGACTTCAATTTTTTCGCTCCTTTTTTTGCTTCTAAGTTCTTTATAGCATTGCGATCTGGAACCTTTTGAACTTTGTATGTCTTCAGTCCAGCATAAGCTTTGACTCTATGTGCAAAATTCGTAGAACATTTCACCGTACGAGCTGCTTTTCTTAAAGAAGTGTTAGGCGCTCTTCGAAAGAGTCGCTCGACTTCTTTTGCCTTACCAATATCTGTAGGACCTTTTTTCCTCCCTGATCCAGGTTTTCTTTCAATGCTCAGGTTTTCCTTATACCGTCTGATGGCATTAGAAACCGTTCGAGGGTCAACTTTCAAATTTTTAGCTATTTTTTTAAAAGTCCGTGACGGATTTTTTGAAAAGTTTTAATTATATTTTCACGAACTTTTTTTTCGCAGTCCATTTTGATTGAAATAACTATTGAAAATTAATAATTCCTAAAATGATAGTATCTGACATATCTATAGAAACTAACTTGATCAAAAAATAAATTATTTCTTGCGCTATGGATAAATTTTGTCTAAAATAGTAAATGCAAATTTTTTTTTAGAACACTCTTTAATAACATAATGGCTTTTTAGTTGACGCATGTGCTTTTAGGTCATACATTAGTTTTCATATTTACAAATACTGTTTACGTTTTAACATACTCGCTGTTATATGGAGTGAAATCGAAAAAAGTTATAAACTTATTGGAAAAATTCATAAAGAAAATTGTTAAAATTCAAATAGATGTTAACAAAGTGGTAGGCACTAGCCTAAAAATTCGAAAATAGAGACAATGAACAATCGTTAATTTTCAGGAATAGACATGGCATAATGAATTTCATAATTTGTATATGAATAACTAACTGATTATGGAATGGAGAGCTCCTGAAAAATATAACCTTGTAGATCCTAGTTGTACAAGTTTTATGTGATAATAAATATTCGATAGTGTATACTTCTACATTTAAAAAAATGTTATTTTATGTGAATATAGCAGAAGTGTTTGTGAGCTTAAGTTTTGAACCTGGAAAGCCTAGATTTTACTGGGGCGGCACAATCGGCCCGCCGCTCGGACTCATAAATCACTTAAAACTATATATAATTGTCATTTTCCAAACAATTTGAAAAATTATACTATATAATAAATACATAGATCAAGATCTACAAAAAACATGACTATGCTATATCTTACGGTTTAAGAGATATTAGACTTCAAATAAATGAAATTTTAAATTTTTGTCCCATAATAATATCTGATCTAAATATAAACCGATTTTTTTCATTAAAAGTTGTGTATACAAGAACAAAATTTTAAATATTTTACGAGCAAGAAGTGTATTAAAAGTTTTACTATGTAAAAAGTTATAAGTGCTTAAAATAAATATTTCAAATTTAACCTTTGTTTCCCTTTTTTTTTTTTTTGAGTAAAAAGTATTTTTAGTATTTTTTAGTTATTTCAAAAAATTCTTAAAGAACATATAACATTATTATAATTTTCTAAAGAAAATCTTCACAAACTTTATTATTAAGTTAAAAAATAACTTTTTGATTATTCGGTGTTAGTACCAGAGTCTCTCGAATTAGACCTATTGTTTACGCAAATTTCTATTTGGATCCATAATTCCTCCGAAGGCACGCTAGCTGTTAAAAAAACTTTACTAAATTTTTATGGATCAAGGTGTTTTTATTACATTGCAAAAGAAATTTGTTACCCTGAAACTGGCCAAGCAACTAGAGCAAAAAAACTAAAAATACCGACTTTTGGAAATTTTTCAAATATCTTTAGGAATTCTGGGATTTTTGTTGCTAAAATATATTGTCTTTTTAATTCTTGTATTTTTTTTTTTTTCTTAAGAAGTTTTATAAAATTTTTATCAAAAAAATTGTTATCAAAATATATTTAAAAAGAACTTTTCTAATCCAAAATCTTTTATTGTTAATGCAGATAAAACAAAAATTTAAGCAGTTTTCATGTTTTCTACCAAAACTGTTATTTGCTTTTTTAATTCTTCATTTTTTTATAATATTTTTGTACGAAAAACAATTTCTTTTAGATTGATATATATAAGTATATATTCCCAACTGAAATGTATGTACAATATAATTTTATTTAAAACCTAAAATTTTTCCTTAAATTATATCCAATTTTTTTTAATCCTTCCAACGGTTTAGAAGTTACAAAATTATTTCCATTCTTTTTTGAAACCATCCCACTGTGCATAGGTTATTATCAGAAAAATGGCTGCCGAATATAAAACATCGGCTAGTTATGGTGAGCTGGTTCCAGAACCCAGTAAGTTGTATTAGTCTTGCTTCCCTAAGTGAAATACCCATCAACCATTCATCCATTTTGCTTAAGAAATTGGATGCTGTTACTGAGTTACTTAGCACGACGACTACTAACCACAACATATCAAATTCTGCATGGTTTCAAGCCCCACCTACAGTAACATCAATTTCTATACTTATAAATATCTTTTAAAGTTAGTATAAACAAGTAAGAAAGCGCTATAGTCGGTCAAGCCCGACCATACGATAACCTTCTCCAATAAGGTCAAAGGTGTTCTTTTTCCTGTATAAAAACAAATATTTGCTTAATTTTGCCAACATACAAACATTTTCTAAAAACTAATATATATTTAAGCTATTTCCTTCAATTGGACTTTTATGAGAGCTAGGGTCAAATAAGGACCAATTATCTCGAAATTTGGCAAATTGATTACAATTATTACAAAAAATTATGTATGAAAAAAATAAACTCAAAATTCAAACAAGTAAAGAAATGCTACAGTCGCTTGATCGACTATAGCGTTATACCGACTATACGATGCCCTTGACCATTAATATTAAAGGTGTTTTGCTCAATTTTGCTTTTATACAAACATTTTCTCAAGACTTATATTTTTATGCTGTTTCCGTCACTTTTAATTATATGAGAACTAGGGTCAAATGAAGACCCATTATCTCGAAATTTGGCAAATTGTTACAAAAATTATGTTTGCAGAAAACAAACTTAAAATTCTCATTATCTTCAGATTTACTAGCGTTTTAGTGACTTTTGTCTCATTTAGTACGTTTTGACAGAAGAGTTTGTGTGGGAACTATGGCCAAATGTGGACCGATTCAACGAAATTTGGTAAAGTGATTTAACCTAAATCAGTATGTTAGCAGTATTGGTTTTAAATTTCATGAAAAAATATTGATATGTGTGGCCAATATATCAATTCCGGGAAGTTGGACCTATGGGAGGTACCATAAATAATGGAACGATTTTGATGAATTTCAACAGCCATTGTCCCACTATTAAAGAAATGATCTGTACCAAATTTCATTTAATTATCTTTAGAATTGCAACCTGCACTTTGATTACATGGTTGACAGCCAGATAGACGGACGGATGGACTGGCATCGCTAAATCGACTCAGAAAGTAATTCTAAGCCTATTGGTATAATAAAAGTTGGGTCTAAGACAAATATTTCTATGCGTTACATACACCAGCACAAACTTACATGATTGTCCTGAAAGCCAGCCGGCCGAACAGCCAGACGGATGGACGGACTGACATCACTAAATCGACTCAGAAAGTGATTTTTAAGCCTATTGTTATACTAAATGGTGGGTCTAAGATAAATATTTCTTTGCGTACATACATCAGAACAAACTTATAATACCCTATGGTGATGAAGGGTATAAAATGTGATTTATATGGAAAGTATAGTCAAAAAGCTACCAATCGTCACAAAATGTGAGCATTTAAGCGACTTTTATCCATTAGTTTCTGTAAATGATTTGGTAGCTATGTACATGGTCAAATAAGAACCGATTTCATCCAACTTCAATGCCAATAATATTCTTACAAAATTTTTTCGCCTTAGGTCTTTTCACTCGTGCTCGAATCGTTTAACAGGTAGACAGATGGTCATCTTTTAATTGCCTTAGAATTTAAAAAGCTTAGATGATGATTCGGTTTTATGACAATGTTTTTCGAATTAAAATAGAATAAAAATAAAGTGAGTGCATTCGGCAATTTTTTCATAAATAATGGGTGTTTTTTTTAGAGGTATAGAACTTCGAATTGAAATAAAACACAAGAAAATCGTTTTAATGTCCATCAATTTGGCTTTATTGGAAGGATAATTTTATGCCATTAATGTTTAAATATGATTTCGGGGATGTGGCCGCCGCGGCTGGCTCGAATAAAGCCAATTCTACAGGTCCAATTTTCAACTACTTTTTCGAGCATATGGGGCCGTATGTTGGCAATAACGCCACGAATGTTGGCTTCCAAGTCCCCTAACGTTTCTGGTTTGTTGGCGTGGACGAGCGACTTCACATATCCCTAAAGAAAATAATCCAGTGGTGTCAAATCGCACGATCTTGGTGGCCAATTGACAGGTCCATTCCGCGAAATTATGCGCTCATCGAATGTTTCCTTCAATAAATCAATTGTGACGTGCGCTGTGTGGCGTAGCCACGTCTTGTTGGAACCACAACTCATCCACATTCATGCCATCCAATTGGGGAACAAAATAGTCAGTTATCATGGCTCTAAATATACCGGTCTCCATTTATGGTAACTGACTCTCCAGCATTATTTCGGAAGAAGTATGGCCCAATGACTCCACCAGCCCATAGAGCACACCAAACAGTCAGTTTTTGTGGATGTAATGGCGTCTCAAGGGTCTCATGTGGATTCTCTTCACTCCAAATGCGGCAATTTTGCTTGTTGACGTAGCCGTTCAACCAAAAATCAGCCTCATCACTGAACAAAATTTTGAGATGAAAATCAGCATCGAGATCAATCTCATTTTCGGCCCATACGATAAAATCACGACGCATTGCATGGTCTCGCGGTTTTAATTCTTGCACAAGCTGGATCTTGTAAGGTCTCGAGTTAAGATCTTTGCGCAAAATCTTCCATAAAGTTGATGGACAAAGCTCCAATTGCTGTGCACGGTGGCGAATCGATTCATTCGGGTCCTCTTCAACACTTTGCTCTACAGCGGCAATTGTTTCTTCGGTGCGCACTGTTCGACGTCGCTGCGGATGCGTATTATCACATAGAGTAAACGTAGTGCGAAAACGATCCATGGTTAACCGAATTAATTGCTCTGATGGACGATTATGTCGACCATAAAATGGACGGAGCTTGCGGTAAACTTCGCGAACTGAACCATTATTTTCGAAATAAATTTGCACGATTTGCAAGCGTTGTTCTTTTGTCAACCTGCTCATGATGAAATGGCAAACCAAACTAAATATTAATCACTTGACAGCTGACAAAATGGCCGCTAGTTAAAAAGGTGATGCCAACTTGAAGTTCTATACCTCAATAAAAAACACCCGATATCAGAATTTAAAAAATGAAAAATTTTTACGTGTGTAGATTTAACACAAAAGTTATAAACCGAATACACTGAAACCTCGTTTAATGAGATTTTGAAATTTTTAATTTTTTTAGACGCTTATATTTCTGTTTGTACGAGTATTAAAAATTCAGCAAACTCATATCAAGAGCTACTAAAAGAGTTTAATAATCAACATCACAAAAACTGATGACAAACAAATGATCCAAAACTGAACTGTTTCTTTTAGCCAAATTGAGATCAGTTGTTGTGATAAAAATTGTAATTTACCACTAGACATGTTGGTTTGCTCTAGCGATAATTCTGATTGTGAGATATAAATTATTTTTTCATTGGAAATATTTTATTTTTTTGGTGACTATTTTTTGTGATTTTGTTTGAGTTTTAATGCTTTACTTTGAATTTATGCGTTTTTTTTTTTTTTGATAATCAGAAACGAATCATCAGTTTAAATATAGAGCTAATGCATCGTTTTGGGCGAATTCGTTTTATGCTATTTTCTATGGAACTCATCAATCACATAAAACAAGTTTTGAGTGTATAAAGTAGTACGTATTATTAATATGAATGTATAATGTTATATCGTATACGCCCCGTAAGACAAACTTTATACTACATAGAACTATTTCAAAATAAACGTGTACGATTTTAATTGAGACAATTTAAAAAGTGCTAAGACCGGTCAGGCAATTCCATATAATATCCTTCTTTTCAAATGGCAAAAAGATTCTCAATGGAATTCGAAAATGGAGATTGTTGTGGTCAAATCAAGACTTGAATGTCATTATTTGAAAACCCTTCTTTGATCAACTTCAACGAGTGTTTAGGGTCATTATTATACTGAAACACCCAATGTTTTATGCATTTTCTGCTCGACATAGCTCAGCATGTGGTTAAATAAAATATGGCTAAGAGAAATAAAAATTGTGATTTAGATTTTATGGCAGTTCAGAATAAGTTTTTTCAAGATTTTTTGAAAACATACATATTTTATATGCCTACAAGTTTTAAAACGGTTATCAGATCAGATGATAGCTAACCAACTACCACGACTTCAGGATTAGTTGTTTCCATCAAAATTTTTTTTTTTTGGGGTTCTGCAAATAAACTCTTAACTGCAATGAGAAATAATTACAAAGAATATAATTTCTTGCTCCTTGTTAAAGGCAAAATTATTCAAACTCGAAAAATTCCTTAAATTCAACAATAGACCATAATAATACAGCTTTAACAATAAAAAAATATTTTATATCTCAAATAAAAGAGTTAAGACAAAAACTAAAAGCCTTTTTATAACAAGTCTATGGACAAATATTAAAAAAGGAAAACATGAAAAAATATAAAAATCCTAATAATTCTAATAAGTGCTTTTTTTACATAAGAAAACTTTACTCCAACCACGTGTCAATCATTTGTCATTTACATCATTTAGGTTCTTGTTTAAACGTCATAAAAACGTCAAAGACAAAATCGTATTAGTCAATTCGGATTGAAAAAGGTATTGAAAAAATGTTATCTAAAAACGTACTTTGAGACCAAAAAAATTCGAATAGAATATTGAGAATTGAAAGCAAATATTTTTCTTTTACATTCTTTGTACTTGGAAATGATTGTCTGTTAACGAGTTTTTTATTTTTGGTTTTAAGTTGTTTTTTGATAAAACCAAAAAATGTTGGTGGGGAAACCTTTCCTCGACGATCTTTCTTTGAACCCCCTTTATAGCACTTTTGTCTTAGTCGCCAACAAAGCAACAACAAAAGTGTGGGAAATAAAGAAATGACAAAACTGAAAAATGTTTGTGTGTTTCTGTTCGGATGATAATCTGCGCTTTATGTTGATATTTGTTGGACACAATAATAATAATTCGTATTTATTCAGTCCCTCAAATTATACATAATGTGAGGTTTTCGCTCTGTCTAGAATTAGGGATAATCCTCCTGATGAGATGGTCTAACCAACCATCGAAACGCGTCGAGGAAAGGTTTCCCCACCAACATTTTTTGGTTTTATCAAAAAACTATTTATTACAATAATAAATAATTGTAATAAATTGGGATTCTTAGTGCAATACACTACAGTAAAACTTTTTAATTAAATGTTTGATGTCCCAAATTTTGATAAACCTTTTTAAAAAAATTTTCTATAGAAAAATTTTCGATAAAAAAATTTTTCTATAGAAAAATTTTCGATAAAAAAATTTTTCTATAGAAAAATTTTCGATAAAAAAATTTTTCTATAGAAAAATATTCAATAAAAATATTTTTGTATAGAAAAATTTTCGATAAAAAAATTTTTCTATAGAAAAATATTCGATAAAAATATTTTTCTATAGAAAATTTTTCGATAAAAAAATTTTTCTATAGAAAAATTTCCGCAAAAAAAAATTTTTTCTATAGAAAATTTTCGATAAAAAATGTTTATATTTTATATTTTTATATAGAAAAACTTTCGATAAAAAAATTTTTCTAAAGATAATTTTTGATAAAAAATTTTTCTATAGAAAAATTTTCGATAAAAAAATTTTTATATAGAAAAATTTTCCATAAAAAAATTTATCTATATTTCTATTTTTCTATAGAAAAATTTCGATAAAAAAATTTTTCTAAAAAAAATTTTCTATAAAAAATTTTTCTATAGAAAACTTTTCGATAAAAAAATTTTTCTATAGAAAATTTTTCGATAAAAATATTTTTCTATAGAAAAATTTTCGATAAAAATATTTTTCTGTAGAAAAATTTTCGATAAAAAAATTTTTCTATAAAAAAATTTTTCTATAGAAAAATTTTCGATAGAAAAATTTTCGATAGAAAAATTTTTGATAGAAATATTTTTCTATAGAAAAATTTTCGATAGAAATATTTTTCTATAGAAAAATTTTCGATAGAAATATTTTTCTATAGAAAAATTTTTATAGAAATATTTTTCTATAGAAAAATTTTCGATAGAAATATTTTTCTATAGAAAAATTTTCGATAGAAATATTTTTCTATAGAAAAATTTTCGATAGAAATATTTTTCTATAGAAAAATTTTCGATAGAAATATTTTTCTATAGAAAAATTTTCGATAGAAATATTTTTCTATAGAAAAATTTTCGATAGAAATATTTTTCTATAGAAAAATTTTCGATAGAAATATTTTTCTATAGAAAAATTTTCGATAGAAATATTTTTCTATAGAAAAATTTTCGATAGAAATATTTTTCTATAGAAAAATTTTCGATAGAAATATTTTTCTATAGAAAAATTTTCGATAGAAATATTTTTCTATAGAAAAATTTTCGATAGAAATATTTTTCTATAGAAAAATTTTCGATAGAAATATTTTATTTTAGTGACAGTTTTTAAATTTGATAAGTATCAAATGAAAATAAAATTTTTATTTAAAATATTTCTTTTATAGTTGAAATTGTTAAAAACAATATCTTTATGAAATTTACAACCATATACAATTTTCATTGCCATAACTTTATTAGTGCATTAAAATTTTATGGCTTTAAGAAAATACTTTGAAATGAATAAATAACGTGTCACTTTCTTGGTAATAACTTATATACAATAACTGTATTACATACATATATTATAAGAAATGCTTTTAAAAAATGGAATGCCTTTTCAGATTCATGTCATAAGTGTCACTAGAAAAGGCTTTGAGTTATGTGTAATATTACACTGAATAGTCTATCTTATTAGCTATAAAAGAAATTTAATTGCTTATATGGAATCTTATTTACCCTGCGCTAATCCAAATCTGGAGGATGAGCTTTTGGTAAAATTCTTGGGGCCTTTGAAGTTCCATAGAGCTTCTAGACTGGAAATCAAAATTGTTTATAATTAATAAAATACTATTATAATGCCAACAGTATGTTAAACTAAACATAGCGTTTGCTACTACAATGGAATATTTACAAATTGTACTCTTCTTAGAAGATTGTAAAAGTTCTTGTGCTTTGCCCGTATAAAAATCTAAAATATTTATTGCTCGAGGAATATTTTTTTTTTCATATCATAACACATCAATAAAAAGTGAATGTCATAAATAATTTCATGGAAATGCGATTGAATCAAATAAAATTTTAATATTTATTTTAATGCAGAAAAATATGCTGAGAATTGCATTAAATTCTACTTTAGAGATATTTTTTATTGCTATTATTAAGAGAAAAGCTTTGAAAACAGTCTTGTCAAATCAGTGCTTTTGACATTGTTTTAATGCTTTTAAAAATGTTTGTCGAATGATTTTTTAAAATCATTGATGTAACTAAATTTAAAATTTTTCGTAACCACGAAATTTTCAAAGTACTTATCAAATATTTAGTAACCAGTAGGTATTGTTTTCGACTGCACAGTGGTGCAAATTAAAAAATTATTCTACCAAAATAAGACATGTTATAAGTCAATGGAGAGGGAATTATATATATTTTTAAGTGAGGTTAAAAATTTTTTCACAATTAAGAAACTGGTTTGAGACTTTTGTCAAAAAAGTGAAACAACAATAAACTAATATAATTTTTGCAAATCCCTTGGCAATTTTTTGCAAAAATCTCTAAAACTAAACAAGTTATTAAGGTGATTTTTAGGTACAGTATAAACCAATATATTAGAAACTTAGAATATTAATTTCAGAACGAGTTCTGAAATTTTAATGATCACTTTTGATTACGAAAAAGTACACTTTTTTGCAATATATTTATATAATTTTTTGGCATTGCTTTGTATTTTTTGTGCAAAAATCTTTGGACAAAAACTATGTTGGCTTGGTTTTGCTCGGTGCTTCCACAATAACCAAGTAAAAGGTGAAAGTCTCTTCTTTAGAATGAGTGAAAAAAATTCACCGAAATTTACCGATCGTAAAACAAAGTTCAAAATTTTCTGAAAAAAGTCACATAAATTGTTACTCAAAATTTAAGCAAAAAGTGCTGCGGTTATTTAGGCGCAAGTATTTAAGCAAATAGTTCGATCGATATCGAATGCGGTGCCCTAAGGTGTGGACGTAGTTTGAAATTTTGTTTATAACCACCAGAATGGGGGGTATATTGAAATTGTCATTCTGTGTGTTATTTTCTTAATATTGGCTCAAAACCCAAAAACGATATATATTCTGAATCCTTATGAAATTTTAAGACGGTTGAGCGATGACCGTCTGTCTGTCTGTCTGTCTGTTGAAATCACGATAACGCCTAAACGAAAGGAGCTAGCTCACTGAAACTTAGTAAAAATATTCTTCATACCTGAGAAAATTGAAAATGGGCAAAATCAGTTCACATTTGACAATAGCACCCGTATAACCTCGTCTAGGCTAATAGCTTATTTGTCAATAAATGACAAATTATAACAGCTATGATGATAAAATTTGGTATATAGAAGTTTAACATAAGCCCTTGGCACATTTAGTCATAGCTCCCATATAAAAAGGTTACGGAAACATCCTAAATTTCACCTAAAATACACTTAAATGCCTATAAATTTAACAGATATAACCACTAAATTTCGCACAAGACAGTCTTATGTCAATGTCAGCCAGTGTGCAAAATTTAGTTACAATCGGTCACCATTTGACCATAGCTCCCATAAAAAAAACTTATGGAAAAATTCAAAAATAAAAGGGGGTTTATGTCCATCTGTCCGTCAGATAAAAGCGTGATAGCTCCTTAACTACAAGAGCTAGAAAGACTTATGTCAATGCCAGTCAGTGTGCAAAATTTTGTCACAATCGGTCACCATTTTCTACACTCAGAATATTATGTAAGTAAAATTAACTTAAAATGTAATTTGAAATTAATGAATATTCAACTAAAAACCGGTCAACTGATTTTTCATTCAAATTCAATAAATATTTCATTTAAATTTAACTGACAAATATTTAAGCTACATTTTCAGTTTTAAAAACGGAATATTCAGTTGTTTTCAAAAAAATTACTGACAAAAATTTAAACTACATTTTTAGTATAAAAAACGGAGATTTTCATTTATTTTTAAAAAATTGAATGGTAAAAAACTACGTAAAATTTCCGTAAAACGGACAATTTTCATTTGTTTTTGTAAAGTAACATAAAAGACGCAACCATAAAAAGGTTATATCGTTTAAGGCAACAAAAAACCAAACAGACAAAACAAAGTTTGTTGTTTGCTTAGGCCATACCCCGTGATAGGCGGCCAGTATTATAAAAAGTTTCTTTAGTAAGCAAACCTAAGATACTTAAGGAAAAACAATAATTAAACAAATACGAATTATATTTGATACAATAATTGAAAAAATATATAAAAAATAAACAACTGATATTTTCAAATGTTACGTATTTTCAGTATTTTTTTGTAGGTTATTTTTGAAACAAATGTATAAATATGTTAAAAATCAATTTTCATATAAATTTAAATGAATATTCATTTGAAAACAACATAACCGAAAATTTCCTAAACAACATACAATCAGTTACTGTAATAATTTCCTGAGTGTATATAAAAACTTATGGAAACACAAAACTATATAAAGAAAAGGGGGTTTATGTCCGTCTGTCCGTCAGATAAAAGCGCGATAGCGCCTTAACGAAAAGAGCTAAAGGGACAAATATTCACTAGTCATTGCTTGCTCGTAAGTTTTTAGACAACACCGCTCCATAATCATGCCTCAACCACCGTATTCATCATATTTGGCCCCTTGCGATTTATTTCTGTTCCTAAGATTGAAAAGTCCCATTAATGAACAGCGTTTTAAGACAATTGAGGAGATACAAAAAAATCGCTACGACAGCGATAATTGATGATTGAAAAAAAAAATCTGTTATAAGTGTATTAGAGGGGAGCTACTTTGAGGGAGATAAAACAGAAATTGATGAATTAATATTTATGAAAAAATAAAAATTTACCTTTTATTTTAAAAAGACCTCGTATTTTTAGTTGTAATTAAAAGTAATACTTTCTGAAAAAAACTTATTCAAAAGCAATGATTTCTTTTAGAAGTTAAAATGTAAGTAATTCTGCAGATCACACCAATATTTGCATGTGTTACACACAAACTCATCATATCCTTTTGACATATAAACAAGTAAGAGTGGTATATTCGGCTTTGCCGAATCTTGGATACCCTTCACCAATGGTGTTCCAAAAGTACTTAATGTAATTCGTAGCAATATTTGGTTATACTAGTATTATATGCAAAGAGTCTTTAAAATTAAGAGTCGGAAAACGAAAACCTTTTCGGTGGCGTCATCATCTAGAATAGTTATGCACCCAAAGGTAAAGTTGGGCAGGTGGCTTCACTTGGGTTCTAAAGTGGTCCCTTTGTGAAAGATAATGATTACTAGACTACAAGTAGAGAATGCATATTTAAGCCAGCCAGTAGCTTCGAAATAAAATAGACACATATTTTACGAACATTTAATAAAGTTCGATAGACCAGATAAACCATGCAGAAAAGATGCTTCAAAATGTAGATGCCCTTAGATTTGCAATAGCACATCGATTTGATGAAGTTTAAGTATTCTGACATGCAACCCAAAAACGCTGTGCCCAGTGAGGGTTGTGCACTTTAATTCGTACGAATTATCCAACTAGTAAAAGTTCTTGATTAGTTATGTAAAACTCTGAAGTTAGAGGACTGATTTAGGTCAAAGCTTTAACAATGATTGTCAATGTATGCAAGCCTTAAAATTATAGGGTATACACTCTTAGTTTTAGATACATACGTGAAATATATAGCTTTTGAATGGATGGTTATCAGCTTTGTCGGAAAAGTTTACTTATTAATTTGAAGTTAGTTAATTAATTAAAATGAACACTTCATCAATAATATTTGGGATGTATAGTTCTTTCGATCTGTCCGATGGATGTTTGGATAGTTTTGCTCTAGTTCTTTGTGCAATTTTAATGTGATTTAATTTATCAGCATTAAATCGATTCCCGGTCGGGTTTATATAGGAGATTTCACTAAATGTGAATAGAGCTCGCCCATTTTCAATATCGAACTTTTCAAGAGAACAGAAATACTTTTGTCAAATGTTGTCCCTCTAGAAAGTTTATTTTAGGCGCTATTGTCCTGAATATCAATATTGTACAACGTCTTTATGCTAAATGTCATCATCGTATCTATTATAATTTGTCATTTATTAGCTACTAAGAGATTGCCTTAGGCGAAGTTATACGGGATCAATTGTCAAACTTGAACGGATTTCTCCCAATTGCAATTAAAAAATTTAAATTTTTGTTGATATGTGAGATACTTACATACATATGTAGGTTTTGAACGGATATCATGTAATTAGCTGCATTTTTGTACTTCCTAGGAAGATTACCTATAATTTGATATATAATACATTCTCAAATGTTATCATAATGTTCAAAAGTCAGACACAAAATTAAGATAAATGCAGTGTGTCTGTCTGCTAAAACCAGATTTGTGGAGCTCCTGAATTGTCGCACTCTGAATTTCAACATTGTCGATCAAAACACCAAAACACCAAACACAAACGCTAAATTATATCTACCACAAAATACAGAATGCATCAGGATTTAGATAATCCCCTGCGAAGGACGCTATTAAACTTCATCAAAATAAACATCTGAAATATCGACAAAACAGGAGCTCCAAAAACTTGACTACAACAGAAAAAAGAACAGACAGGTAGACGGACGGACATGTAGACGGACGGACAAACAAACAGACGGACGGACAGACGGACGGAGGTCGCGAAATCGATTCTTGTGCCGATTCTGAGTTGATCGGTACAATTTGAATGGCATTCATAATCAGATTTGTGGAGTATATATATCAGATTTTAGAAAATCCTCCCATAAAGAACGATGTCAAATTTCATCACAATCGGTCCATAAACACCTGAGATATCGCTGAAACAATACTTACAAAATGTAAACAAAATTTCTTAGACACGTACTTTGGGCAATTTGCTGTACATCAAATGTAGTGTTATGGCGATATCTCAATTGTTTATAGACCGCTTTTGATAAAATTTAATAACGTGCTTGGTGGGGGAATTTCCTAAAATCTGATATAAAATTTATGTAGGTCCGTACTAAAGGAGGATAGTTTTTCCTATTTCTCCATTTAATTTTTTCAACAAACATTCTCTAATGTGTACTTTGGGCAATTTGCGATACATCAAATTCAGTGTTTTAGCGATATATCAGTTGTTTATGGACCGATTTTGATAAAATTTTACAGAGTGCTTTGGGAAAATATTTCCTACAATCTGATATATAACATATTATCACATGTACACCAGGAGTATCTTTTTTCTCTTGTTATTTAAAAGTGTGTTTCAATCAAAAATTTTAAAATTTTCGTCTAATTTTTGGTATTTTTTCGATATTTTCGGTGTTTATAAACCGATTTTAATGAAATTTAATAGCGTTCATTGCGGGAGAATTTCCTAAAATCTGATATATAATTTATGTAAGTCCATCCTCCAGGGGCTTCAGAAACTTGATTTCAACAGACAGACAGACGGACAGACAGACAGACAGACAGACAGACAGACAGACAGACGGACATCGCTTAATCGATTCTCCTCCCGATTCTGAGTCGATCGGTATAATTTTTATGGGGTCTACGATCACTAATAAAAAAATTACAAACGGAATCACAAACTTATAATACCCTTTCACCTATTGGTGAAGGGTATAAAAAATTTAAAAGCAATAGAAAGTTGTAAAAAGTCTTAAAACAACAAACAAAATTGCAATGATAAACCACTTTCCATACAGATTGACAACATAAAGTTACTCAATTTGGGCTTATTTGCTCGGAACTCAGTTTTTACCATTTTACCAATTTCCGTTTTACTGATTTCTTTTCTTTTTTTATTTTCCTTTTCTATTTGAAAAAAAGATGTTTCAACAGTTTCAGAATTTTTTTTTTTGTTAACTTTATAATTTATCTTAAAGTAAACCAAAATCGTATCTATATAAACGAAAGATTTGCTGATTTTTGATTTTCTTTAAGTGTCTTCTTATTTTAGTTTCTTTTGACATTTAAGCTTTTAATATCAAAATGTTTTGCATTTATGTTATTTATTTAATATCAAAAATTAATTAAATTTTAACGAATTTGTCCAAATCGGTTTATAGTGATGTATTGTTTTTCTTAAATATATAAATCTATGTTATAATAAATATCTGAAAAATTATAACAGTTCCCAAGACCGCTGGTAGTTGGCTACATTATATCTACCCATTAATAAAACAATAGACATGTGAGACTCGGAATAGCAGAATATATATCACTCTTACCTGTTGTTATCGTATATAGATTTTTCCAAGTTAGTGATTTTGTGACAAGATAACATTTAAACCTTAGTCACTATTTTTACCAGCAAAATTTTTAATGTTTAAAAAGCTTGGTTTGTTCATGAAGTTTTTTTTTTATACCCAACATCAAAAAGAACTTGGGGGTATATTGAGATTGTCATACCGTTTGTAATTTCCTTAATATTGGCTCAAAAATCAAAAACGATATATATTCTGAATCCTTATGAAATTCTAAGACGATTGAGCGATGTCCGTCTGTATGTCTGTCTGTCTGTCTGTTGAAATCACGATAACGTCTAAACGAAAAGAGCTAGCTAACTGAAACTTAGCAAAAACATTCTTCATCTATGAGAAAATTTTAGTATTGAAATTGGGCAAAATCAGTTAACATTTGACCATAGCTTCCGTATAACCTCGTCTAGGCTAATCGCTTATTTGCTAATAAGTAACAAACTATAATAGCTATGCCGATTAAATTTGGTAAATAGAAGTTCTAGATAAGCACTAGGCAGCATATAAAATTTCATCGAAATCGGTTCACATTTAACCATAGCTCCCATATAAAAAACTTACGAAAACAGCCTAAATTGCACCTGAAATTCACTTAAATGCCAATAAATGATCAACTGTAATAGCTTTGGCCACTAAATTTGGCACAAGGAAGTCTTATAGGAATGCCAACCAGTGTGCAAAATTTTGTCACAATCGGTCTCCATTTGATAGCTCCCATATAAAAAACTTACGGAAACACAAAAATACAAAAAGAAAAGAGAGTTTATGTCTGTCTTTCCGTCAGATAAAAGCGCGATAATTCCTTAACAAGAGACAAAATTTAGCAAAAGTATTTTCGATATATTATAGAAATTGTGTGCTGAAAATGGGTAAAATCAGTTCACATTTAGTTAGAGCTCCTATATAACCCTGCCCCGGGAATCACATTTATGCTAATAAATTGAATAAAATTGTAAAATCTATGACTACTAAATTTAAAACAGAGAAGTTTTATGCAACTTTCAGTCAGTATGTCAAATTTTATAGAAAGCGGTCCATTTTTGACCATAGCTTTCATATAAAAACCGCTCCCGGTAACCACTAAAATGCCACAAAAGCAAGTTAGAAGCTATTATATTATAAACTGTATCAGATATGGGCACTAAATTTTGCACAAATAAACTTTATACTTATACCAGCCAGTATATTAAATACACTCAGGAAATTATTACAGTAAAGCTACGGTCACATTGATTAAACATTTAATCGAAATTATCAAATATTTGATCCTCGTAGTCTGACCACAAAATATTTTTGAGGTTCAAACAAGAAACATGTTGATTTGAACAAAACAAAATCATTTGCCAGCAAATAAAAATTTTCCTAATGTGACCACGCAAGAGCAAATATTTTATTAAATTTTGATCAAATAATTATTTAATCTTACAAAATTTTTGTAACATCAAACAGGGGCAAATAACAGCTGAGCATTTCTATTGTTTACTATTCAAACAGAAACAACAACATCAAATTTGAGAAACAACAACATCAAATTTGAGAAACAACAACATCAAATTTGAGAAACAACAACTCAAATATGAGAAACAAATTGCTAGATACACAATTTTGTTTTGAAAAAATTTGATCAAATATTTTTTGGGAAAATATTTAATCTTCAGTGTGACCATAAATAAAACTTGTTTTTTTGTTTATACTTTGAATATATTTTTTCTGTATTTTATCAAATAAAAATCGTCAAATAAATGTGCAAGTGTGACCACAAATTTTTTATTATATTGTTTTGACAATATTTTACTCAAAATATTTGATTTAAATGTTTAATGAGTCTGACCGTACCTTAACTGATTGTATGTTGTTTAGGAAATTTTCGGTTATGTTGTTTTCAAATGAATATTCATTTAAATTTATATGAAAATTGATTTTTAACATATTTATACATTTGTTTAAAAAACAACCCATGATACAAGTACAAGGTAGTTCCAATAGTCTTACTAAATTTTTAATAAGGATTTTTGAAGTTTCATTTTTTATTTACATTTGACAAAATATTGCCACTTTTTAAAAACACAGCTTTTAATATCGAACGGCATCAAATTTGCATATCATTTTAAACACATTTTGACCTTGTAATTGTTATAATGGTTGTCTAGAAGTATTCCTTTATGATCCAGGCTCTCTTAAATTCAATATTTAATATTTTTTTTGATATTTATATTGAAGAAAAATAATTTCAATAAAAATATTAAATATTTACAAAATTGAAAACAAATCCAAACATATGGTAGCTTTATTTTTTCACAAATGTCATAATCCTTATATATGTCAGATAGTGATTTTTAAATTTAAAAGTGACAATGGAACTACCGTGTACATATATCTTGAAACAACCTACAAAAAAATACTGAAAATCCGTAACATTTGAAAATATCAGTTGTTTAGTTTTTATAAATTTTTTCAATTATTGTATCAAATATAATTCGTATTTGTTTAATTATTGGTTTTCCTTAAGTATCTTAGGTTTGCTTACTGAAGAAACTTTTTATAATACTGGCCGCCTATCACGGGATATGGCCTAAGCAAACAACAAACTTTGTTTTGTCTGTTTGGTTTTTTGATCCTTAAAGGATATACCTTTTTATGGTTTCGTCCTTTATGTTACGTGAATTACAAAAACAAATGAAAATTGTCCGTTTTACGGAAATTTTACGTAGTTTTTTACCATTCAATTTTTTAAAAATAAATGAAAATTTCCGTTTTTAAAACTGAAAATGTAGTTTAAATATTTGTCAGTTAAATTTAAATGAAATATTTATTGAATTTGAATGAAAAATCAGTTGACCGGTTTTTAAATGAATATTCATTCATTTCAAATTACATTTTAAGTTAATTTTACTTACATAATATTCTGAGTGTATTGTAACAATTGGTCAACATTCGGCTGTAGCTCTTATATATATAACATCCCCTTTTTTATATCTACAAAAAGATGGAGGTACATTCATTATATTAAGATTGCATCTACGAAATTAGGTAGCTATCAATAAATGTTTGGTCCAGACTTTATACACGGTAGATGCATTAGGAACTCTTAACAAAATATATGAACCACAGCCGAATAAAACACTCTAACTTGTTAAAGTTTAAAAAGTTCAGTTTGTTCAGGAATTTATTTTTTTTATATCAATAGTTTCGTTTTGTACAGGAAAAATTTAAAAATTAAAAATTTGGTTCCCATAAGAAAATAAAGATATATTATTCTCTAAATAAATGGATCATATGTAAAAATTCTACAAATTTAAATTTATAAACTAAGCAAGAAACAATATTTATTTTCTAAAGGTCATCATCAGTTATTTTTTGAACAGAGGCAACATAAAATATTTAATAAGGAAATGACTGAGCAAGGTAAACTTTTAAATCACTTCCGTCACATAAGCACTCACAGCCACTTATTCACAAGAGAATCGCAAGTATCTAACAAACAATCCTAATTACTAGTTCATAGTAGACTGCGTTAGGGCTCAAAACTTGTTGTATTAGTATACTCGTATGTAAACTTTTAAACAAAAGATGACCCTAGAGCTTACTTTAAGTTAAGGTGTGTTTATTTTATTTCAGTTTTTTCTTTTTGTATTCGTATGTTTAAAATTAAGTTGTATAAAAAACGTGCTTTAATAACTGTTCTGTATGTATGTAAATGTGTATGTTTTAATCTGTATGAGGATTTCGTTGTATGAGTAAAACCTAAATACATGTGTCTTTTTAAGTATCAACAGTTTTACCTCATTTTGTAATAGTAGTTTTTGGAAGCATCTTTAATAGTCATCAAGAAATGTATTGAAGATAAGATTTTGATTTAACTATCAATAGCTTTAGTATTACTTTGTCAAATCTCATGATCTTGGCGGCCAATTAACATTGCCACTACGAACAGTGGAATTTCTTTATACATCGAAGTGCTAAAAACAAAAGGAGTGACCGCGCAACGATGAAATTTTGCATTCTTGTTCAGTTTTATATAGATTAGAAAAATTCTAAAATATGTTCGAAATCCGTCGACTCCTTGGGTGGTTACCTGCCTTGGACCTCATTTTTCACAAATTTTTCTTTTCAATATACAAGTCGAAATTCTTAACAGAATTTGATCGAATTCAA
The DNA here is from genome assembly GCA_933228675.1 of Stomorhina lunata. Classification (NCBI taxonomy): domain Eukaryota; kingdom Metazoa; phylum Arthropoda; class Insecta; order Diptera; family Rhiniidae; genus Stomorhina; species Stomorhina lunata. The sequence continues at coordinate 95,493,666 of OW121741.1, forward strand.
CACACGTCTATTAATTAATTCACAAGAAAGCTCTTTTGAATTGGTTGAAATTAGATCACCCCTTAGGGTACCCATTTTTTACCTATTTTTCCTTTTGATGTACTATCCGCAATTCTAAACGGAATTTGATGAAATTCAACACAAGTGTAAAAACTGATCTAAAAAAGGTCTCCTAATTTTGGTTAAAATCAGTTGACTCCTTGGGTGCCTGAATTGGACTCCAACTTTTCACCAATTTTTTATTCTTTTCAGAGTATAAGCAGCAATTCTGATCAGAATTTGAAAAAATTCGACACACGTCTATTAGTTGATCCAAAAAAGGGTTATACCAATTTTGATCACTTGAATCTTTGAGTTACCTGCCTTGGAACCCCAATTTTCATTTACTATTTTTCTCAATGTATAAGCCGGAACTCTCAACAGAATTTGAAAAAATTTGGCACACGTTTATAACTTTATCTAACAAATTTCAAGTTTATTTGAAATGAATTTTGAAATTTCAATTTTCGTTGAAATGAATTTTGAAATTTCAATTTTTGTTGAAATCCGTCCACTCCTTGGGATACCTGCTTTGGATCCCCATTTTTCATTTACTTTTATGTTAAATAAAAGCCGCAATTCCTAACAAAATTTGATGAAATTCGGCACACATCTATTGGTTGACCAAAAAAATAGTTTTACTAATTTTAGTTGAAATCCGTTGGCTCCACGGGACTAAAGGTACGGTCAGACTCATTAAACATTTAAATCAAATATTTTGAGTAAAATATTGTCAAAACAATATAATAAAAATTTTGTGGTCACACTTGCACATTTATTTGACGACTTTTATTTGATAAAATACAGAAAAAATATATTCAAAGTATAAACAAAAAAACAGGTTTTATTTATGGTCACACTGAAGATTAAATATTTTCCCAAAAAATATTTGATCAAATTTTTTCAAAACAAAATTGTGTATCTGGAAATTTGTTTCTCATATTTGAGTTGTTGTTCCTCAAATTTGATGTTGTTGTTTCTCAAAATTGATGTTGTTGTTTCTCAAATTTGATGTTGTTGTTTCTGTTTGAATAGTAAACAATACAAATGCACAGCTGTTATTTGCCCCTGTTTGATGTTACAAAAATTTTGTAAGATTAAATAATTATTTGATCAAAATTTAATAAAATATTTGCTCTTGCGTGGTCACATTAGGAAAATTTTTATTTGCTGGCAAATGATTTTGTTTTGTTCAAATCAACATGTTTCTTGTTTGAAACTCAAAAATATTTTGTGGTCAGACTACGAGGATCAAATATTTGATAATTTCGATTAAATGTTTAATCAACGTGACCGTAGCTTAATACTTAAATTAAATTTGATTAAAAAGTTACGCCTAAACGACTGCAACACTTTTTGCTTAAATTCAATTTGATTAAAAAGTTACGCCTAAACGACTGCAACACTTTTTTCTTAAGTTATGAGTAACAGTTTAAATTAATTTTTTCAGAAATTTTAAACTTTGTTTTACGTTTGGTAAATTTCGGTGAATTTTTTTCACTCAGTCTAAAGAAGAGACCTTTACCTTTCACATAGTTAAGGTGGGTCCACCGAACAAAACCAAGCTAACTTAGTTTTTGTTCAAAGAAAAACGAAAATACAGAATTTTGTAAAGCATTTTTGATTTCCTTATATCTCCAAAACTATATACGATATTAAGTTAATTTCTTCTGCATCTTAATTAAATCGACATCAACATTAAAGCTGTGAAACTATATTCGATTCATGAGCTATTAAGATTTTTAAGAAACTTCATTACTTTTCATTTCAGAACATAAGGCACATTTCAATACCTTTTTTATAATAGTTTAATTTTTTTATAATACATAGTATAACTTTTTCTTAAAAACAAGTAAGAAAGTGCTATCGTCGGTCAAGCCCGACCATACGATACCCTTCACTACTAAGGTCAAAATTGTTTTTCTTTCGTACATAAAGACAAATATTTGCAAAATTTTGCCATCATACAAACATTTTCCCAAAACATTTATATTTAAGCTGTTTCCGTTATTTGGACTTAGATGAGAGCTAGGGTCAAATGTGGACCGATTATCTCTTAATTCGGCAAGTTGATTATATATGTTACATTATTTATGTAAACAAATCAAAAGTTTCATTATCTTCAGATTTACGAGCGTTTTAGTGTTTTTTTTTTTTGTCTCATTAAGTGCCATTGGACAAAAAGTGTGTATGGGAGCAATGGTCAAATGTAAAGCGATTTCAACAAAATTTGGTACAGTGATTTTGATTTGCACAACCAGTATTTGTTTTAAATTCCATGAACAAATATTGATATTTGTGGCCAACATATTATTTCCGGTAAGTGGAACCTATGAAAGGTACCATAAATAATAGACCGATTTTGACGAATTTCAATAGCCTAGTCCTACTATCAAAAAAATTATCTGTGCCAAATTTCATCAAATTATCTTTAGAATTGCGACCTCTACTTTGATTACATGGTTTACATGGGGGTCCAGCCAGACTGACGAATGGATTGACTGACATCGCTTAATCGACTTAGAAAGTGATTCTAAGCCTATTGGTATACTATAAAGTGGGTCTAAGACAAATATTTCTATGCGTTACATACATCAGCACAAACTTACAATACCCATTCCGCCTATGGTGGTGAAGGGTTTAGCAATTATTGATAATTAATATCTAGACCCTTCTCTAAAGAACTGCCTTATTAGATTTTTCAAAAACGGTGGTCAAATATGGCTTTTTTGCAGCGCCAAAGAGCCATTGTTTCGTTAGCTTTATGGTTAGTGACACTGTCCTGGGGCCAAATTACGGCATTCGATATCAAACGAAATTTTAGATATTTTCAAAACATTTTTCAAAGCATACTTTAAGGATAATCAAAATTTTTTAAAAGATGCACAATTTACTATATTTTTTTAAGTTATTTGCCAAAAGATGAACAATAGTAAAAGAGTTTTAATTGAACAATATATATTTTTAAAAATGAATCAAAATGGATATCAAATTTCAATAAACTTTTTGCATAGAAGTAACTTTGAACGTTCCTAAAGTATACTTCGCAATATTCGCTTAAAAGTCTGAGTTTTCGATCGATATCGAATGCGGTAATTTGGCGCCTGTTGTAACCACATATCGCACATTGGGTTGAAAAAAATTGATCTATTAATAAAAAATGTGACTTTTGGATCGTTTTTAATTTTTGAAAAAGCCGAGGTGCCCTACTTTAAGGGCATATAATTCGGGTCTTAATATGTCAACAGACTCCAAATTCTAAACTTAAACTCGAATACTTCTCCTTAATAGCCGTGTGAAATTTCATTATAATCGAGATTAATGTTGAAAATTTCTTGATAAATTTCCAGAATTTTTTTTCAATCCACTGTGTATCTCCACATCCATATCTTTTAATTCGGGCCATCAAAAGTTTGGTATTATCTCACGATAGTGAACACAGTTCATAGCTACACTAGGTATTTTCATATCTCCTCCACGATTTTTCCGATTTTATGCACAATAAACCGAAAAGATCACGAAGTGCTCGATATGCATTTTCATTTGAAAGCATATTATAAGCCCGAAAAACTTTAACTAGTTGCTCTATTGTGCATCGTTCTATGGTTCAAATTGAGTCTAAAGTTGGGAAGTGCCAAATGAAGGACTTATCAATATACCAATAGTTACTAGTATAAGGGTTACATTCATCAGCATAAACTTATAACACCTTTTACACCTACGGTGGCGAACTGTATAAATGCACCCTGACATTGTGTCTTTTTAAATGACAGCATGAATGTCTGAGAGTGTAAGTGTCCTTGATATTTGGAATGCACTTTAATTTTTATTCTTTACATTTCAACATATTTAACTACGTGTCTCCAATTTTACTAAACACATATATATGCATTAGACCGTTTCCGAAATCAAAAATTAAGACTTAAATGGGTTTTGCTTCGTTCCTTGTGACTAGAACTAATATATCTTTAATATAAAATTGATCTATAAAACAAAATATACTTAAGGAAAATATTTTTCTTGAGGAAAATGTTTAGAAATTTTAAAAAGTTTTTTGTTCGGATTTTCAAACATTCAATTGATCCCAGGCGTTTGTTGTCTTTAATACATTAAGAAATAAAAATAAAATCCCAAAGAAATCAACTTTTTAATCCGAAAGACGGTCTTATGTGCATGTGTGAACTCTGAGAGGAATATATAAACGTTCCTTTAAGTTTTTTTTTTTCATATACTAAATTCTTTCAGTCTTTTTTTTTGTCAAGACTAAACAAAGTAGAATAGAATTTTAAGGTAATCAGGCACGTTTTGTCATGCGTTTAAAAAAATTGTACATAGAAAACACGTCTTTTTTCTCATACCCTCAGGTATTTTAAACACATTTCGTGCTTTCACTTAATAAATTGAATTTATTTTAAAATTTGCATATAAATATTTTAAAACATATTTTGTTTGTTAAAAGTATTTATTTATTAGCTTAAGGATATTGTTGTTGACATACCTACAAAAACAATTTATTTACTAAATTAAAAAAAATAAATAATTAACTCTACATTAGCATATTTTTATGCATATAGGGAAAATTGGCCACGATTAGTATTTCGTCTTTATAAAGTTTTGCTGATTTTAAAGTAACAACTCAAAAATGTTGATTATAAGTACATACACTCAGAATATTATGTAAGTAAAATTAACTTAAAATGTAATTTGAAATGAATGAATATTCATTTAAAAACCGGTCAACTGATTTTTCATTCAAATTCAATAAATATTTTATTTAAATTTAACTGACAAATATTTAAACTACATTTTCAGTTTTAAAAACGGAATATTCAGTTGTTTTCAAAAAAATTACTGACAAAAATTTAAACTAAATACATTTTTAGTATAAAAAACGGAAATTTTCATTTATTTTTAAAAAATTGAATGGTAAAAAACTACGTAAAATTTCCGTAAAACGGACAATTTTCATTTGTTTTTATAATTAACGTAATATAAAAGACGAAACCATAAAAAGGTTATATCCTTTAAGGATCAAAAAACCAAACAGACAAAACAAAGTTTGTTGTTTGCTTAGGCCATACCCCGTGATAGGCGGCCAAGATTATAAAAAGTTTCTTCAGTAAGCAAACCTAAGATACTTAAGGAAAAACAATAATTAAACAAATACGAATTATATTTGATATAATAATTGAAAAAATATATAAAAACTAAACAACTGATATTTTTAAATGTTACGGATTTTCAGTATTTTTTTGCAGGTTGTTTTTTAAACAAACCCAGCAAAACTTTTCATTACCAAGTAATGAGTTAAACAGCTAAACTATTGAACACGAACTACTTACTCATTTACTGTTTAAGTCATTACATTAACATGGGGATGTCATTGGAGGCAAGTTACTACCAATTGCAGGAAAGTAAAGACTTGGGTAAGCAATTGGAAAACAACAACAACAACTTTTTTGTTGTTGTATTTAAAAATATGTATTTTGAAACGAAATACAAAAATCTTTTTTTTACTACCCCATGTGGGCTCGAACCCAGACCCTCCGACTGCTAGGCAGAGACTCTTCCACTGAGCTACTTCATATGTTGAAAACTTAGCAGCTTATAATTAATATAAACCATTTTTATTGTTAGATCCAAAATCATGTGACAATAACTTTGTTTTTCCCTGCTTTTTTTGCTTTGTTGTAATTTTTAGAAAAATGTTTTTATAAGATTTTTTTGTAAATGTTTAATGCATTTAATAAACAATAAAGAAGTTTTTATTTCAATTATTTTAAAACTTAAACAATTTAAATCTTCTTTTTTGTATAAGTTTTTACATAAGATTGACTCTTACTTACTTAAATGGCCTATAGTTACAACCTGTTAAGATCAAAGTCCGAGCATATTTTAGAATTCCATGGATTTTGATCTTGTGAGAATATTCTCCAATTTTATTGGCCAAGCTTTGAAAAATGTTCCTCTACTTGGTCTTTCTATCGAAGTTTCGGACATCCTTCTCTAATATTAGATGGTGGGACATTCTAATTCTAATTTTATCCTCTTCATAGCATTTTTTTTTTTCAAGAGAGGGTTACTATCTAATCCTAATCCTAACCCTTTTTTATCGATCTTATGGGACAACTCTCGGTATATGTTAGCTCACTATATTAATGGGTGTTAAACTAGCTCCCCGGGTGATACCATGAGGAGGTGTGTGTCCACAATTGAGATGCAAGATGACCCAGATAAGTTGCGCTTACCAAGTTAAGACCAATTAGAATCGTGTTTGGTATTCAACATCCCCTACATAATCAAAATTGACTCATGATGGTATTTTTTCATTAACGTGAGTTAGTTTTACAAATTTTTTTTACAGAAGATAATATTTAAGTTCTTAAAATTCAAAAATCATTTAAAAAGACTCTTTTAATAAAAAAAAAAAAACTAAAAAAAATTGTTGCCCTTGGTGGGATTTGAACTGGGGCCATTCAGTTTAAATTACCATCTTAATTACAAATAAGTACTTCCGTAATAACTAATTATTTATTCGGAGGGTATGTTGTAGTCATTACAAGGTAACCAGTTATCAGAGTACTTGCCATTACCAAAGTTTTGCTGGGAATGTATAAATATGTTAAAAATCAATTTTCATGTAAATTTAAATGAATATTCATTTGAAAACAACATAACCGAAAATTTCCTAAACAACATACAATCAGTTACTGTAATAATTTCCTGAGTGTAGTTGATACTTTAAAATCAGCAAAACTTTTGTTTGAAAATTCACTTTGAATCTTAAATCTCTATGTGAAAGGAGATTATAAGTTCGTCATTCATTATTCGTATTAAACCCCACAAATTCTAAGCCTATGTTTAAGCCATGTCAGTCGGTCTGTAAGTCCCTCTATGGAATTTCTGCTGCAAAAAAGCCATCTTTTGAACACCGCTTTTGAAAAATCTAACGACGCAGTTCTATAGAGATGAGTCTAGATATTAAGTATCAATAACTGTTTTTAAGAAATTATTATGCTGTGTGTTATAAAAGAGGTTTTTAAATGTGCCTAATGTTCTAAAACGAAAAGTGATGAAAATTTTCATCAAGGAGTTTCTCGTACCTTATGCTTTGAATATAGTTTCGCAGATTTAATTTTGATGTCGATTTTATTAAGGTACATAACCTTAGCTTTAGTCTGTTGAAAGAAAATAACTTAGTCTCGTGTATAGTTTAGGAGATTTTAGAAAATCAAGAAAGCTCTACAAAATTCAGTGTTTTCGTTTTTCTTTGGTCTAAAACTAAGTTAGCTCAGTTTTGCTCGACGCTCCCACCATGACCATGTAAAAGGTGAAAGTCTCTTTTTAAGATTGAGTGAGAAAATTCTCCGAAATTTGCTGACCGTAGAACAAAGTTCAAAATTTTGTGAGAAAAGTCATATAAATTGTTAAGAATAATTTAAGCAAAAAGTGTTGCAGTCGTTTAGGCGCAACTTTTTAATCAAATTGAATTTAAGTGTAAGTCCAAGTCAGGTACCCGTACCCTGTCGAATTTCATTAAATTCTGTTGAAAATTGAGGCTTGTATATTAAGAAGAAAATAAGCGAATATATGGAAGTCCGAAGCAGTTACCCCAAGGAATTTTACCAAAGTTTGTAGAGCTCTTTGTTGAATAAAATTATAGAAGTGTGCCGAATTTTATCAAACGTTGTTGGGAATTCCGTGTTATACATTGAGAACAAAAATTAGAGAAACAGTAAAAAAGTGCTATAGTCCTATAGACCCTTCACCACTAAGGTCAAAGGTGTTTTTTTTCCTGTATAAAGACGAATATTTGCTAAATTTTGCCATCATACAAACATATTCTCAAAACTTATACATTTAAGCGGTTTCAGCCATTTAAAGTTATATGAGAGCTACGGTCAAATGTGGACCGGTTATCTCAAAATTTTGCACTTTGATTACAGTTGTTACAAAAATTATGTATGCAAAAAATAAACTTTAAATTCTCATTATCTTCGGATTTACGAGCGTTTTAGTCAATTTTGTCTCATTTAGTGCGTTTTGAGAAAAGAGTTTGTATGGGAGCTATGGCCAAATGTGGACCGATTTCAACGAATATTGGTACTGTGATTTTAATTTACATAAGCAGTATTTGTTTTAAATTTCATGAAAAAATATTGATTTTTGTGGCCAATATATCAATTCCGGCAAGTAGGTTCTATGGGAGGTACCATAAATAATGAACCGTTTTTGACTGATTTCAATAGCCATGGTCCCATTGTCAAAAAAATGATCTGTGCCAAATTTCATCAAATTATCTTTAGAATTGCGACCTGTAGTTTGATTACAAGGTTTACATGTGGGTCAGACGGACGGACGGACGGATATAGCTAAATCGACTCAGGAAGTGATTCTAAGCCTATTGATATATTAAAAGATGGGTCTAAGACAAATATTTCTATGCGTTACATACATCAGCACAAATTAATAATACCCTTTCCACCTATGGTAATGAAAGGTATAAAAATGGATCCAAGATCCAAGGCATGTACCACAGAGATTCAAGGGATCACAACCAAAATGAGTATAACGCTTTCTAGGATCAATTAATCGGAGTGTGATAAATTTTTTAAAATTCTCTTGAGAATTGTCAAAATTAAAAGATTTCTTTCCTAGATCAACTAAGAGACGTGTGCCGAATTTCATCAAATTCTGTTGAGAATTGAGGATTGTATATTAAGAAGAAAAATAGGTGAAAAATGAGGATACAAGACAGGCACCAGTAGAAATCGGTTAATTTAAACTAAAATGAATATAGGACTTTTTGGAATTAATAAATAGAATTTCATTAAATTCTGTTGAGAATTGTGACTTGTACATTGAAAAGAAAAATAGATGAAAAATCGGGATCTAAGGCAGGAACCACAAGGTGTGGACTGATTTTAAACAGAATTAGTGGACCCCCTTTTGAAGTCAAACAGATCCAGAGAGAAAGCTTTCAGAAACTGGCGAAATAACCAAAGTCCAGTTAATGAATTGCTACGCAAACAGGCAAGACGCTTGTGTGCTAAAGTATTAAGGCGCGAAAAAGCTCTCAACGAGTAGCGTCTTCGTACTAAAGTTCTTGATGCTCCTCGGGGCAGCAAGAGCTTTTGGTCATTCGTTAAAAGAGTTAAGAATAGTACTAGTTCTTCAATTCCTACTCTTTTGAAGGATGACCAAGTATTTACCAACCCGGTTGATAAAGCCAACCTTCTAGCTGAATTATTTGCAAGTAATTCACGCTTGCCGGAAAGCGACCAGGGCTTGAAAGGGTATCTGTAACTATGCCAACGATATTTTTTCGAGCTTGTGCAGTTAAGATTGTTTTATCGAATCTCAACGTAAACAAGTATTCAGGGCCGGATGGTATTCCAGCGCTGGTCTTGAAGCAGTGCTCTTCGACGCTAGCTCGTCCATTGGCAAACCTCTTGAATACCTTATACCATGCCGGTGAATTTCCTATGTGTTGGAAGGTTGCTAATGCAATGCCAATATCTAAAAAGGCTAACAATCCTGACAATTACCGACCAATAGCGATTTGTTCAGCACTTTCCAAAGTAATGGAGAGTATGGTAAATTACCATCTGGTTAAATATATAGAGTCTTACAACTTACTAAGTGGATTTCGTAGGGGGTGCTCTACGGGGGACTTACTAGCATTCCTATCAGAAAAATGGTGCCGTTCCATTCATCATTTTGGCGAAAGTAAAGTTGTGGCTCTAGATATTTCCAAGGCGTTCGATAGAGTGTGGCATGGTGCACTTTTATCAAAACTTTTTGCTTTTGGTGTCGGTAATACCTTCTCCCGATTTATATCGAGCTTCCTCAGGGATCGCACTATAAAAGTTGTTGTAGATGGGGTCTTATCAAACGAGTTCAAGATCAATTCAGGGGTACCGCAAGGCTCTGTTCTTTCTCCTATTCTATTTCTTATATTCATTAACGACCTTCTATGTCAAACTTGCAATCATATCTATTCTTTTGCTGATGATAGTAACATTTTCGTATTCATTTACTTATAGACCGGATCTTCCGCAGATTGTGGCTATGAGACAAAACATGAATGAATCATTAAATCGCGATCTCGAAACCATTTCCAAATGGGGACCTGTAAGTAGAGTCGACTTTAATGCACGCAAGACCAGTGTTGTATGCTTACATATAAACGCACGGCAGGTCATGTTACTTCATCTGTATCCATGGATGGTGTAAATATTCAGGAATCAGATGCTCTTGATGTTCTGGGCATGAGAATTCAATGTGATGTCCGTTGGACTAAGCACATCTTTCAAGTGTCAAAAGAAGCATTCAAGTGCCTAGGTTTTCTAAAACGGTGTAAGAGATACTTCACTCCAACTGATCTCCTTAAAATTTACACCACCTATATCCGACCAAAAATGGAATACAACTCTCATGTATGGGCCTATGCTTCAAAGTCTATTTTGAAGCTTCTCGACCGCGTACAAGGGAGGGCGAAAGTGCTTATCGGTGACAGTAGGGTATCCAACTCTATTGACTCACTGGAGCACCGCCGCAATGTGGGTTGTATAACAATGTTCTATCTATTTAAATTGATATTGCCGACATATAATATAATAAGACTTACATTTAATACGGACCACAGTCCAATTTAATCCAAAGTTTTCATTTCAACTTTACTTTTGTTAAAAAAAAGATGTTCGCAAGACCATCACACACACAACTGTACATTAAATTTCTTATCATATATAAAATCATTGTATTGATTTGTATACTTTTACTACTAAAAGACATTGATATTCAAGCGCATATTTAAGTGTCTATAAACATATACTTGGATACTTGGATACTTTGTTATTTTGTTTTAATTTATCATCCGTAGTTATACGCTACATTACTACAAGAAATAGTTAATAGTTAATATCCTGACACTTTTTTAGCATTTGGTCGATATTTAAACTGTGGGAAGTACCCCACTTAGGCTGAATTTTAAAGCATTTCAGTTAAGTACGATAATTTCGTATGACAGTAAAAATTGTCAAAATATGTTTACGATCATAAAAACGAACATAACTTTTTAATAATCGGCATATTTTTATTTACTGGTAAAGGGTTTCTTATAGTCGAGCTGAAGCTGACTACTGCAAAAATAGGGATAAACAAGACAAGTAGGTTTTAATTAAAGTTTTCTGTAGTATAACACAGTACAACCTTTTTCAGGTGATTGAGACTTTCCCAATTCTGCTAATTGTTTATGAAAGTAGCCCCAAAAAGAACAACTTTTGCATCATTCGTTTGGTCATGGTACATCCAATAATAATTTAAAATTAATTTGAAATTGATAAGTATCGTATAGGGGAATTCATCATGTTTTAGGCGCTTTTATTTTAGAAATATTGGTTGCGTATACTTAACATATAATGTTAACCAAATACCAAATATCAATTATACGTAATGTAAGCCTTAACCCTTATATGTATACCAATGTTGGGCAAAGTCTCTCTAATTCTCTCTTTCTTTGTATTCTGCCTTACCCTAGGGTTAGCAAATTTAAAAATCAGAGAGACTTTGCCCGACATTGGTGTATACCAAGGTACCCCGGTACCTTTAGCACATTCATGTTAACTTTTTTAATGGAAGCTGATGGTTCACAAACTTCTTGAGAACTTCTAAATCTTGAAATAGTTTAAATTATTATTACTTTTAAGCTAAAAAATTTTATTGTATAGGCGCTGTGGTCCAATTTATATCTTATATACGTAACCGTACGGCAAGGTACCCGGGTACCTTCATAAATTATATATGAACAAACTATAGTAAAAAGTAAAATTTTATTGAAAAATAACTAAAGCAAAATAAGACAAAGTAGTTATAAATATTTTATATTTGAATCCCAGCAAAACTTTGGTAATGGCAAGTACTCTGATAACTGGTTACCTTGTAACGACTACAACATACCATCCGAATAAACAATAAGTTAATACAGAAGTACTTATTTGTAATTAAGATGGTAATTTAAACTGAATGGCCCCGGTTCAAATCCCACCAAGGGCAACATTTTTTTTTAGTTTTTTTTATCTTTTTCTTTTATCTTTTTAAATGATTTTTGAATTTTAAGAACTTAAATATTATCTTCTGTAAAAAAAATTTGTAAAACTAACTCACGTTAATGAAAAAATACCATCATGAGTCAATTTTGATTATGTAGGGGATGTTGAATACCAAACACGATACTAATTGGTCTTAACTTGGTAAGCCCAACTTATCTGGGTCATCCTTCATCTCAACTGTGGACACACACCTCCTCATGGTATCACCCGGGGAGCTAGTTTAACACCCATTAATATTGTGAGTTAACATGTTCCGAGAGTTGTCCCATAAGATCGATACAAATGGGTTATGATTACGGGCTAGTAACCCTCTCTTGAAAAAAATACAATGAAGAGGATAAAATTAGAATTGAAATGTCCCACTACCTAATGTTAGAGGAGGATGTCCGAAACTTCGATAGCAAGACCAAGTAGAGGAACATTTTTCAAAGCTTGGCCTATAAAATTGGAGAATATTCGCACAAAATCGAAATCCATGGAATTCTAAAATATGCTCGGACTTTGACCTTAACAGGTTCTAACATTTAAGTAAGTAAGAGTCAATCTTATATAAAAACTTATACAAAAAAGAAGATTTAAATTGTTTAAGTCTTAAAATAATTTTAAAAAAGTTTTAAAATAATTACAAAAAATCGTATAAAAATATTTTTCCAAAAATTACAACAAAGCAAAAAAAGCAGGGAAAAACAAAGTTATTTTCACATGATTTTGGATCTAAAAATAAAAATTGTTTATATTAATTATAAGCTGCTAAGTTTTCAACATATGAAGTAGCTCAGTGGACGAGTCTCTGCCTAGCAGTCGGAGGGTCTGGGTTCGAGCCCCCATGGGATCATAAAAAAATTTTGTATTTCGTTTAAAAATATATGTTTTTAATAAAACAACAACAAAAAATTTGTTGCTGTTGTTGTTGTTGCTTTCAAATTGCTTACCCAAGTCATTACTTTTCTGCAATTGGTAAGTACTTGCCTCCAATGACATCCCAATGTTAATGTAATGACTTAAACAGCGAATGAGTAAGTAGTTCGTGTTCAATAGTTTAACTGTTTAACTCATTATTTGGTAATGAAAAGTTTTACTGGGTAGTTATAAATATTTTATATTTGAATATTTATGTAGAAGCAATATTTGTACGATTTTCTTTGTTTTATACGTAGTTTAGATTTTTTTTTTTCAATTTTATACTTGACCCTGGTTATAAATGGGTTAGTGACGCCCAATTTTAACCAATTTTCTAATATACCCAGCAAAACTTTTCATTACCAAATAATGAGTTAAACAGCTAAACTATTGAACTCTTCCACTGAGCTACTTCATATGTTGAAAACTTAGCAGCTTATAATTAATACATACAATTTTTATTTTTAGAACCAAAATTATGTGACAATAACTTTGTTTTTCTCTGCTTTTTTTGCTTTGTTGTAATTTTTGGAAACATATTTCTATACGATTTTTTGTTAATGTTTAATGCATTTAATAAACAATAAAGAAGTTTTACTTACTTACTTAAATGGCCTATAGATACAACCTATTTTCTTCGAACTTGTGCGAATATTCTTCAATTTTATAGGCCACGTTGTGAAATTTTCCTTTACTTGGTCTTTCCATCCCATTTTTATCGTTCTTATTGGATAACTGCGGTACATGCTAGCTCACTACGTAACGTAGTTCTTTGGGTGATATCACTAGGAGGTCAGTGTTCACAGTTGAAATGAAGGATAACCAAGATAAGTCTAGGCTTACCAAGTTAAGACCAAGCAGAACCGTTGCTTGGTATCTAAAATCTACATACCTACATAATCAAAATTGACTCATGATAGTATTGTTTCATTACCGTGAGTTAGTTTTCCAAAATTTTTTTTACAGAAGGTAATATTTATGTTTTTAAAATTAAAAAATCATTTAAAAATACATTTTTAATAAAAAAAAAAATAAAAAAATGTTTGGTCTTGGTGGGATTTGAACCCGGGCCATTCAGTTCAACTTACCATTTTAATTACAAATAAGTACTTATGTAATAACTTATTAGTTATTCTGAGGGTAAGTTGTACACATTACAAGGTAATCAGTTACCAGAGTACTTGCCGTTACCAAAGTTTTGCTGGGTATATTTCTATACAGTTCATACCATTTTTTTGATAGTGGGACCATAGCTATTGAAATCCGTCAAAATCGGCCCATTATTTATCGTACCTCCCATATGTAACACTTTCTGGGATTGATATAATGACCACAAATATCAATATTTTTTCATGAAATTTAAAACAGATAACGCATATGTAAACCTAAATCACTGTTTCGTTGAAATCGGTCGATATTTGACCATATCTCCCATACAAACGCTTCTGTCAAAACACACAAAATGAGACAAAAATCACTAAAATGCTCGTAAATCTCAAGATAATGACAAGTTTGAGTTTATTTTTCAAACAAATATTTTTCTGTAATCAATTTGCAAATTTCGAGAAAATCGGTCCACATTTGACCCTAGCTCACATATAAGTCCAAATGACGGAAACAGCTTAAATATATAAGTCTTGAGGAAATGTTTGTATGAATGTAAAATTAAGCAAGTATTTGTCTGTATACAGAAAAAAGAACCACCTTTGGTCTTAGTGGTGAAGGGTATCGTATAGTCGGGCATGACCGACTATATCACTTTCTTACTTGTTTTTAATTAAATCGAAAATGTATTCGTTAATAAAATTTCGTTATCGTTAAGTCATTTTAATTGTCGAGGCAGTATGAAGAACGCCTGCAACGGAATGACATTGTGGTAAGTGCAATATATAAATACATTTAATCTGTAGATAATCAATCTTAATCGGAAAATCCAGTTAAAGCGCATCAATTTTAAAAACATGTAAGTTGGAATATTATATAACAAAAGCTCTTGGCATATTGACCACGTTTGTCTGTGGATAATGTAAAAGATGTTCAATGCATTTTTGAAGTTGTATCTACTTAACATATTTTCAATTAAACCGCACATGAATTTATTACATAAATGAATTTTCGTGATGGTCATTTAAATATTAATTATATTCGCAGCTTGAGACTGCCATTTTCTTGTCTCTTAAGTAATTAATCATCAGTTGATTGAAATTGAATGAAGTGTTGGTGGATTTAAGAGAATTTTATTTGCACTGTTAAGCAAACTTTTAATAAGGTCGAGGACAAGTTAATCTGACACCTAATTTTTATATAAATCGAAAGTAGAATAGTTTTCGAGATATAGCAAAATTACTGATGTTTGCAATTTAAAAATTGATAATGTCAATTAAATAAAAGTATATTCGAAAATACTTAACGGATTTTAAGGTACCTCGAAGATTTTTATCAAAATATTAAATAGTTTTCAAATATTTGTCTAATATATTGATAAAGCAAATGTTTATTGAAATTCTTTAAAAACGCTACTTAATACTACATTTCTTTATTCTTAAATAATTCTTAAAAAAAAATGTTACCAAATTACTTACATGCGCCACTAACCTTAATAATCAACAACCATTTAATTGAAGTAAAAATAAAACTGAAAAAAAATGAAAAAAAATTTTCTTCAGAAATTCTTTAAAACAATTTTTCGGACAACAAAAGATAAAAGCAGAAAAACTTCTTCATTATTCGTAAAGTTTTTCGCATTGTTTTCTTCATTATTTTAAATTTAAGAAAATTTTAAACTAAACAAAAAAGTCCCCCATTTATACTTACATCACCAGCACTTAAGAGAAGTTGTGTTTAATTTGGAAAATGTTTAGTTTTTGTTTATCTTTTTAGTTGATTTTCCATTTTCTTGTCTTACTGAAACTTAGTACACATTAGACTTCTTTCTTGGACATATAATCGTAACAACTTTAAATAAGTCCAAAATTTCTAAAGGGAACGTTAAACAACCTTCAGGTAGTGAGGAAATATATTCAAATTTGTTGCCTTTAAAAGTTTGTGTAAATTTATCTTGAGTATATCTTACTAAAAACTTTTTGAAAAATTTTCAATAAAAATAGAAAATTTTTAAAAAATTGTCCATAAAAAAAGAAAATTTTTGAAAAATTTCCTATAAAAATAGGAAATTTTTGAACAATAGGAAATTTTTGAAAAATTTCCTATAAAAATAGGAAATTTTTGAAAAATTTCCTATAAAAATAGGAAATTTTTGAAAAATTTCCTATAAAAATAGGAAATTTTTGAAAAATTTCCTATAAAAATAGGAAATTTTTGAAAAATTTCCTATAAAAATAGGAAATTTTTGAAAAATTTCCTATAAAAATAGGAAATTTTTGAAAAATTTCCTATAAAAATAGGAAATTTTTGAAAAATTTCCTATAAAAATAGGAAATTTTTGAAAATTTTCCTATAAAAATAGGAAATTTTTGAAAAATTTCCTATAAAAATAGGAAATTTTTGAAAAATTTCCTATAAAAATAGGAAATTTTTGAAAAATTTCCTATAAAAATAGGAATTTTTTGAAAAATTTCCTATAAAAATAGGAAATTTTTGAAAAATTTCCTATAAAAATAGGAAATTTTTGAAAAATTTCCTATAAAAATAGGAAATTTTTGAAAAATTTCCTATAAAAATAGGAAATTTTTGAAAAATTTCCTATAAAAATAGGAAATTTTTGAAAAATTTCCTATAAAAATAGGAAATTTTTGAAAAATTTCCTATAAAAATAGGAAATTTTTGAAAAATTTCCTATAAAAATAGGAAATTTTTGAAAAATTTCCTATAAAAATAGGAAATTTTTGAAAAATTTCCTATAAAAATAGGAAATTTTTGAAAAATTTCCTATAAAAATAGGAAATTTTTGAAAAATTTCCTATAAAAATAGGAAATTTTTGAAAAATTTCCTATAAAAATAGGAAATTTTTGAAAAATTTCCTATAAAAATAGGAAATTTTTGAAAAATTTCCTATAAAAATAGGAAATTTTTGAAAAATTTCCTATAAAAATAGGAAATTTTTGAAAAATTTCCTATAAAAATAGGAAATTTTTGAAAAATTTCCTATAAAAATAGGAAATTTTTGAAAAATTTCCTATAAAAATAGGAAATTTTTGAAAAATTTCCTATAAAAATAGGAAATTTTTAAAAAATTTCCTATAAAAATAGGAAATTTTTGAAAAATTTCCTATAAAAATAGGAAATTTTTGAAAAATTTCCTATAAAAATAGGAAATTTTTGAAAAATTTCCTATAAAAATAGGAAATTTTTGAAAAATTTCCTATAAAAATAGGAAATTTTTGAAAAATTTCCTATAAAAATAGGAAATTTTTGAAAAATTTCCTATAAAAATAGGAAATTTTTGAAAAATTTCCTATAAAAATAGGAAATTTTTGAAAAATTTCCTATAAAAATAGGAAATTTTTGAAAAATTTCCTATAAAAATAGGAAATTTTTGAAAAATTTCCTATAAAAATAGGAAATTTTTGAAAAATTTCCTATAAAAATAGGAAATTTTTGAAAAATTTCCTATAAAAATAGGAAATTTTTGAAAAATTTCCTATAAAAATAGGAAATTTTTGAAAAATTTCCTATAAAAATAGGAAATTTTTGAAAATTTTCCTATAAAAATAGGAAATTTTTGAAAAATTTCCTATAAAAATAGGAAATTTTTGAAAAGTTTCCTATAAAAATAGGAAATTTTTGAAAAATTTCCTATAAAAATAGGAAATTTTTGAAAAATTTCCTATAAAAATAGGAAATTTTTGAAAAATTTCCTATAAAAATAGGAAATTTTTGAAAAATTTCCTATAAAAATAGGAAATTTTTGAAAAATTTCCTATAAAAATAGGAAATTTTTGAAAAATTTCCTATAAAAATAGGAAATTTTTGAAAAATTTCCTATAAAAATAGGAAATTTTTGAAAAATTTCCTATAAAAATAGGAAATTTTTGAAAAATTTCCTATAAAAATAGGAAATTTTTGAAAAATTTCCTATAAAAATAGGAAATTTTTGAAAAATTTCCTATAAAAATAGGAAATTTTTGAAAAATTTCCTATAAAAATAGGAAATTTTTGAAAAATTTCCTATAAAAATAGGAAATTTTTGAAAAATTTCCTATAAAAATAGGAAATTTTTGAAAAATTTCCTATAAAAATAGGAAATTTTTGAAAAATTTCCTATAAAAATTGGAAATTTTTGAAAAATTTCCTATAAAAATAGGAAATTTTTGAAAAATTTCCTATAAAAATAGGAAATTTTTGAAAAATTTCCTATAAAAATAGGAAATTTTTGAAAAATTTCCTATAAAAATAGGAAATTTTTGAAAAATTTCCTATAAAAATAGGAAATTTTTGAAAAATTTCCTATAAAAATAGGAAATTTTTGAAAAATTTCCTATAAAAATAGGAAATTTTTGAAAAATTTCCTATAAAAATAGGAAATTTTTGAAAAATTTCCTATAAAAATAGGAAATTTTTGAAAAATTTCCTATAAAAATAGGAAATTTTTGAAAAATTTCCTATAAAAATAGGAAATTTTTGAAAAATTTCCTATAAAAATAGGAAATTTTTGAAAAATTTCCTATAAAAATAGGAAATTTTTGAAAAATTTCCTATAAAAATAGGAAATTTTTGAAAAATTTCCTATAAAAATAGGAAATTTTTGAAAAATTTCCTATAAAAATAGGAAATTTTTGAAAAATTTCCTATAAAAATAGGAAATTTTTGAAAAATTTCCTATAAAAATAGGAAATTTTTGAAAAATTTCCTATAAAAATAGGAAATTTTTGAAAAATTTCCTATAAAAATAGGAAATTTTTGAAAAATTTCCTATAAAAATAGGAAATTTTTGAAAAATTTCCTATAAAAATAGGAAATTTTTGAAAAATTTCCTATAAAAATAGGAAATTTTTGAAAAATTTCCTATAAAAATAGGAAATTTTTGAAAAATTTCCTATAAAAATAGGAAATTTTTGAAAAATTTCCTATAAAAATAGGAAATTTTTGAAAAATTTCCTATAAAAATAGGAAATTTTTGAAAAATTTCCTATAAAAATAGGAAATTTTTGAAAAATTTCCTATAAAAATAGGAAATTTTTGAAAAATTTCCTATAAAAATAGGAAATTTTTGAAAAATTTCCTATAAAAATAGGAAATTTTTGAAAAATTTCCTATAAATATAGGAAATTTTTGAAAAATTTCCTATAAAAATAGGAAATTTTTGAAAAATTTCCTATAAAAATAGGAAATTTTTGAAAAATTTCCTATAAAAATAGGAAATTTTTGAAAAATTTCCTATAAAAATAGGAAATTTTTGAAAAATTTCCTATAAAAATAGGAAATTTTTGAAAAATTTCCTATAAAAATAGGAAATTTTTGAAAAATTTCCTATAAAAATAGGAAATTTTTGAAAAATTTCCTATAAAAATAGGAAATTTTTGAAAAATTTCCTATAAAAATAGGAAATTTTCGAAAAATTTCCTATAAAAATAGGAAATTTTTGAAAAATTTCCTATAAAAATAGGAAATTTTTGAAAAATTTCCTATAAAAATAGGAAATTTTTGAAAAATTTCCTATAAAAATAGGAAATTTTTGAAAAATTTCCTATAAAAATATGAAAATTTTTGAAAAATTTCCTATAAAAATAGGAAATTTTTGAAAAATTTCCTATAAAAATAGGAAATTTTTGAAAAATTTCCTATAAAAATAGGAAATTTTTGAAAAATTTCCTATAAAAATAGGAAATTTTTGAAAAATTTCCTATAAAAATAGGAAATTTTTGAAAAATTTCCTATAAAAATAGGAAATTTTTGAAAAATTTCCTATAAAAATAGGAAATTTTTGAAAAAGTTCCTATAAAAATAGGAAATTTTTGAAAAATTTCCTATAAAAATAGGAAATTTTTGAAAAATTTCCTATAAAAATAGGAAATTTTTGAAAAATTTCCTATAAAAATAGGAAATTTTTGAAAAATTTCCTATAAAAATAGGAAATTTTTGAAAAATTTCCTATAAAAATAGGAAATTTTTGAAAAATTTCCTATAAAAATAGGAAATTTTTGAAAAATTTCCTATAAAAATAGGAAATTTTTGAAAAATTTCCTATAAAAATAGGAAATTTTTGAAAAATTTCCTATAAAAATAGGAAATTTTTGAAAAATTTCCTATAAAAATAGGAAATTTTTGAAAAATTTCCTATAAAAATAGGAAATTTTTGAAAAATTTCCTATAAAAATAGGAAATTTTTGAAAAATTTCCTATAAAAATAGGACATTTTTGAAAAATTTCCTATAAAAATAGGAAATTTTCGAAAAATTTCCTATAAAAATAGGAAATTTTTGAAAAATTTTCTATAAAAATAGGAAATTTTTGAAAAATTTCCTATAAAAATAGGAAATTTTTGAAAAATTTCCTATAAAAATATGAAAATTTTTGAAAAATTTCCTATAAAAATAGGAAATTTTTGAAAAATTTCCTATAAAAATAGGAAATTTTTGAAAAATTTCCTATAAAAATAGGAAATTTTTGAAAAATTTCCTATAAAAATAGGAAATTTTTGAAAAATTTCCTATAAAAATAGGAAATTTTTGAAAAATTTCCTATAAAAATAGGAAATTTTTGAAAAATTTCCTATAAAAATAGGAAATTTTTGAAAAATTTCCTATAAAAATAGGAAATTTTTGAAAAATTTCCTATAAAAATAGGAATTTTTTCAAAAATTTTTATAGGAAATTTTTGAAAAATTTCCTATAAAAATAGGAAATTTTTGAAAAATTTCCTATAAAAATAGGAAATTTTTGAAAAATTTCCTATAAAAATAGGAAATTTTTGAAAAATTTCCTATAAAAATAGGAAATTTTTGAAAAATTTCCTATAAAAATAGGAAATTTTTGAAAAATTTCCTATAAAAATAGGAAATTTTTGAAAAATTTCCTATAAAAATAGGAAATTTTTGAAAAATTTCCTATAAAAATAGGAAATTTTTGAAAAATTTCCTATAAAAATAGGAAATTTTTGAAAAATTTCCTATAAAAATAGGAAATTTTTGAAAAATTTCCTATAAAAATAGGAAATTTTTGAAAAATTTCCTATAAAAATAGGAAATTTTTGAAAAATTTCCTATAAAAATAGGAAATTTTTGAAAAATTTCCTATAAAAATA
>OW121741.1:95522420-95659920 GCA_933228675.1 Stomorhina lunata
ACAGCTTTAAGGACCAACTCATAAACATGATGACGACAAGCAAAAAGCAGCAATTCCCTTTCTAAAGTCTGCTCCAGAATAGCACAAGCTCCACTGAAATGGCCAGTATTAGAAGCTGTTGTATCGCAGCACATTATCTGTACTTTGTCATGGAGGGTCCAGTCAAAGAGAGCAGTTGAAATGGCTTCAGCTTGATGTTTTCCAGAAGAACTCTCTAATTTCGGTACTGCAAGAAGCTGTTCTCTATCGTCAAATGAACTTCGTATATATAATCCAGGTAATAGTTTTCCATCCCAATGAACTGTGACTACGTCAGGCAAATTATTCTTTAAGTCAGTTTTTATTGCTTCTGCCCTGGATTTTCTGGCTTGAGTACGAATTCGCTGAATCGAGGATTTGTTTATAGGGAAATCATCGCTGTTCAGACCAAGCGCTTCTACAACCGCATGGAGAATGTAAACTGAGTCCCTTATGCTTAATTGGCATCGATCTAAAGCTGCTACCAGTTTAGGAGTTATTAAACTTTTCGCGCCTCTTTTAAAACTTTTTTCAGGGCAAGGAATCTGAGTACAAAGTTCAGAGTTCGTCATCCGAATTCTCAAGACATTCCAAGTTATCTATCGAAGAAGTAGATGCAACAGCCAATAACTCCCTTTGTTTTTCCTTTCTGTCTTCTTCTTCCAATCGTCCCTGCCTAACTCGTTCTTCTTTCTCCGCCAATTTTTTGTCAATTCCACCTAAGCATCCCGGTCGACCTGGCTCTCTCTGTTTCCTTAAGAAATCTTTGTCTTCCTCTATCTTCATTCTGTCAAAGGCATCTGCATGTGCAATATCAAATAAGTTATCAAGGTCTTTTACAAAATTATTTTCACGATTCTTCAAAGTCAACTGAGTTTCCTTACAGTTTTTTTGCACCTCCCTCCAAACATGATATAAATCAACAAGTTTCTTCACGCAGTTAGGGATTTCCTTCGTAGGAATTCTTATAGCAAGATTCACACTTTCACTAATAGTCAGCTTGACTTCACGAATATTGTAAAATAAAACGGTGAGAACTTGTCGATTAGATGGTAATTTTGCACCATTTATCTGGTGGCTTGGCAGTCCGATAAGGAAAATATTTTGTTTACCACTTCGTAATTCGACTGACATTTTTTTAATAAAAAAAACCGCACTTTATGAAACACACTATTGGAATAGCAAATTACCATCGAAAAAAGACATTAATTTGCCAGCTGAGTAAAAAGGGGAATTACCTTTTTAGATAGACATATATCTTATATTCTTAAACGAGCAATAATTGTATATATATATATATATATATATAGAATGACTATCTCGAAAACGGCTCTAACGATTTTGATAAAATTTGGACAGTGGGTATCTTTTTTGATGTATAGGTCGAAGAAGAAGGGACTTTTGGAACCTTTACCTCTAAGAGGGTAAAACCGGGTAAAAAGGGGAAAAAATCGAAAACGCTATATCTCCTTAAGTAATAGATATAGAAACAAAATTTAAATTACGTTTTAAACAGCTATGAAAATAAACGGACAGGTGTTTGGTACTTTTTTGAAACTATGTCCGATAGGGGGTAAAAAAGGGTGAAAATAGTTTTTTTGGTACCTTTTTAACCCACTCTTATATTTTAAACTAAGGAATATAGAAAGAAACTTTGTACTGCAATCATTAGATGTGAAAGAAACTTTAAACACGTATTTGGTGCTTTTTTGATTTTGGGGCCAAAATGGGTAAAAAAGGGATAAAATGATAACTTAACATCTCAAAAAGTAATATGAATAGAAACATTATGTTAACTGCGTTTTAATAAAATGTACCGAATTCAATTGGTACCAAAGAAGTACCAAATATGCATATGGAACTTTTTTGAAATTAGGGGATAAAAAGGGGAAAAAATTAGTAATGTTATACCTTTTAAACAAATGAATGTTTGTCTGTATGTATGTTCTTTATAGAATAGTAAACTGTGCATTTGATCATGTTATGCTCTTTAGCGAAGATGTTGCGGATAAGCCGGCGAAGGTTTTAAAGTTGATAAGACTAATTTCCGATAGATGGCGTCACTGAAAATTACTAAAAATTAATTAAATCGTAAACTGTACATTTGATCATGCTACAATCTTTAGCAAAGTTGTTGCACATGAGCCGACGAAGATTTCTTAGTTGGTATGAAGAAATTTCGACAGGTGGCGCTACTGAAATTTACTCAAAGTCAATTTAATCGTAAGCTGTACATTTAATCATGCTATAATCTTCAGCAAAGTTGTTGCGGATAAGCCGACGAAGTCTTATGAATTGGAATGAGCAACGTCCGACAGGTGGCGTCGCAGAAAATTACTCAAAGTGAATTAAATCGTAAACTGTGCATTTGATCATGTTATAATCATAAGCAAAGTTGTTACGCATAAGCAAACGAAGGTTTCTTAGTTGGTATGAACAACTTCAGGTAGCGCCACTGAAAGCTACTTAAAATGAAATAAATCATAAACTGTGCATTTGATCAGACTATAATCTTTAGCAAAGTTGTTGTGAACGAGTCGACGGAGGTTTCTGTTGATATGACCAATTTCCAAAATTATTAAAATGAGTTAAACTGTAAACTATGCAAACTATGTGTTGGTCGGACAAAATAAATAAAATAATTCAAAATTAACTTTATAAAATGAAACATATAAAAACTTTAAAATTTGCCTCAAAATGCTTAACATAAAGCTCCGAGCAAGGCTCGGTCAACCAGGTACTAATATATATGAAGGCTCATTTTCTTGAAAGGAATGAATACGAAAGCTGCATCATGATATAACAATCAAAGCTATCTTAACAATATTTTGTCATGATATGAAAATCACTTTTATAAAGTCTATATAGTTATGTATAGTTATTTTGACAAAATTGAGGAAATTTATACATACATATGTATTAATTAAAAAATTCAAAAAAAAAAGGAGTTAAAAAATGTATTTTGGAAGAGCGAAGCGGACCAGGTTCTGCTAGTTTCATATTAAATATAAATAAACATTATTAAAAATTATTAAAATTAAAAAACACAACAGTAAAATATTAAAAAATATTGAAAATTGAATAAAATACATACAAATTATAATGACTTATACCAATATCGACCAAAAATTACCCATACTTACAACAATTAAATTTGTCGCAAGTCGGCACGGGTTATCATTCTAATATCAAAGTAAATTTTTTTCTGGAGCCTTCTATGATTATTTCGAAACTTTTTAGCGGGTATGCGCAAAAAAATATTGAGGTCCAAAAATAAGGGACACCCTAATATACATACATATATATATATATATATATATATATATATATATATATATATATATATATATATATAATTCCCCGACAACATTCCAATTAGAACAAGGGGTACTTCTCTCAGACAATGAGCTTTATCCGATTCTATTTTTAGACTCATTGAAAGAGACCTACGTCTTAACGCCGGCTCCGAACGGCAAATGCATCAGTTAGAGAAGTTTTACATAGCCTAATACTCAATAACCAGTGGCTAGCTGAGTTATGAGGTGAACCGCCGCTTTTTTTGAAAATTTATTTTTTCAAGTGAGTCTGGCCAGGGATCGAACTTGGGCCTCCGGTATGCTAGGCGGATAACTAACCTACTATACCACGGCGGTTCTAATAAATTAATGATCTATGCCAAATTCCATATCTTCAGAATTGCGACCTGTACTTTGATTACAAGGTCTACATGGGGGTCAAGCCAGCCAGCCGTCCATACGGGCGGCTAAATCGACTCCGAAAGTGATTCTAAGCCTATTGGTATACCAAAAGGTGGGTCTAAGACAAATATTTCTATGCGTTACATAGATCTGCACAAACTTATATTACCTTTCCACCTACGGTGGTGAATTACTTATCTTATATTTCTTTCATGTCAATCAACTTCTTACCCAAATACAGGTTTTATATTTTTTTATGTTCATCGATTCCAGTACAAATTTTCCTTATGTAGATTAAAAAAAATATACCTACTCGTATTGATTAAAAAATGAATTAAGTATGAAACACAATTGGAACGAACGACTTATTTCTCGGAACGAATATTCGTCGTTAAAAATATAACATATGGGTTAATATGAAAGTG
Source organism: Stomorhina lunata (assembly GCA_933228675.1). Lineage (NCBI taxonomy): Eukaryota > Metazoa > Arthropoda > Insecta > Diptera > Rhiniidae > Stomorhina > Stomorhina lunata. The sequence goes on from OW121741.1 coordinate 95,526,562, forward strand.
CTGTATTTCTATTTCTGTAGTAAAATATTAGAAATTATAAATTATGTTAAATATGGTCACCTTATAAAATGTAAACAAAAAAATATTTATTTTAAATAAAAATATTTAAACATAATAATGTTGTGGAATAATAAAATAATAAAATAAAAAAAAATTACAAATTTTGTGTGTGCGCGATGTGTCCGAAAATGTAAGTAATTTGTGCAAAAAAAAAAAATAAAAATAAAATGGCGTCAACAACGTTTATTCGTCCCAAATGTGTTCAATGGACGAATTTACAAGACGAATTTTTTAAGCCGAATTCGTCGTGCTGGACGAAATTAGTCATTCGTCCCAATTGTTTTTCTACCTTTAGTGTTAACTCATTTTTGTCAATATTTTTAAACAAAATAATTGTGGAAAATAATCTTTAAAATAAAACAAAGCTATTCTTGTATATAAAGCTATAAAACGACTAGTGTTGTCCTCTAAGTGGTCAATCGTTTCAGGTTTATCGGTGAAGACTTGCAATTTTACATATAAAACGTTATCTTAAAAAAAATAATTCTGACCAGGGCTGCCAGATAATTTTAATGAAAAATCGACATTATCGGCAGTTAATTTTGAGAAATCGTCATAAAATCGGAATTGCCAACAATTTATCACAAATATGGTCGAATATTAATAAAATATTATTTGAAAATTTTTCTTTAGAACCAATTTTATATTGAAAATGTAAAAAAAAAGTCATATTGAAAATGTATCTATAAAAAATTGTATATTACGAATTTTTTTATACAAAAAATTTTATATTAAAAATATGAAAATTTTTTTTATTCAAAAATTGTGTATAAAATATTCTTCTTTAGAAAAAAATGTATATAGGGAAATTTTTGATAGAAAAAAATTTTTAATGAAAAATTTCATAAAAAATTCTTCTTTGCAAAAAAATTTTAAATAGAAAATTTCTCTACAGAAAAAATTTTAAATTTAAATTTTTTTTATAGATAAAACATTTTGATTAAAATTTTAAGTTTTTCTCCGAAAACTGTGCAAAGATATCTCGTGTAAAACGACAATGGGATTCATTTAAGTACAAAAAATCCGTTGAAATGTATCGTCCGTTACGCAGGATTTGCCACATTACAATTTTTTATTAAAAATTGTATTTCGTTCTTAAATTTTGACTCTGTAAATTCCAATATATCGGAATTATTAAAAACTTTTACCATTGTTTTACCACTGATTTGTCATACATGCTAAAAAAAACCCACCAAAACTTTAAAGTTAAGTTTGTTTCCAAAATAATCTTAAAAATCGTAAATTTTCTAGCCAAAATGTGCATATCGGCAGTTTACAGTTTTCAGGTAAAAAATCGCCAAAATGGCGATAAATCGGCAAATCTGAAGGCCTAAAGGCTCCGACTTTTTTAGAACACTATTCTTACTTATCTTCGTTATTTTGAATTGTAGCACGATTTAAAAATATATTTTAAAAATTTGGAGTCAGGTTATTAATGTGGAAATGCCCAGACAAACTTAATATAAAACACTTGACAACTGATAACCAAGTCGACAACGTGTTGCCAACTTAATGTTTTATCCATCTACAAAAATATACCATTTACTTTAAATATTTTAATGGGTGTTTTTTTTAGAGGTATGGAACACAAGAAAATCGTTTTAATGTCCATCAATTTGGCTTTATTGGAAGGATAATTTTATGCCATTAATGTTTAAATATGATTTCGGGCATGTGGCCGCCGCGGCTGGCTCGAATAAAGCCAATTCTACAGGTCCAATTTTCAACTACTTTTTCGAGCATATGGGGCCGTATGTTGGCAATAACGCCACGAATGTTGGCTTCCAAGTCCCCTAACGTTTCTGGTTTGTTGTTCACATATCCATAAAGAAAATAATCCAGTGGTGTCAAATCGCACAATCTTGGTGGCCAATTGACAGGTCCATTCCGCGAAATTATGCGCTCATCGAATGTTTCCTTCAATAAATTAATTGTGACGTGCGCTGTGTGGCATGTAGCGCCGTCTTGTTGGAACCGCAACTCATCCACATTCATGCCATCCAATTGGGGAACAAAATAGTCGGTTATCATGGCTTTATACCGGTCTCCATTTATGGTAACTGACTCTCCAGCATTATTTCGGAAGAAGTATGGCCCAATGACTCCACCAGCCCATAGAGCACACCAAACTGTCAGTTTTTGTGGATGTAATGGCGTCTCAAGGGTCTCATGTGGATTCTCTTCACTCCAAATGCGGCAATTTTGCTTGTTGACGTAGCCATTCAACCAAAAATGAGCCTCATTACTGAACAAAATTTTGCGATGAAAATCAGCATCGAGATCAATCTCATTTTCGGCCCATACACCAAAATCACGACGCATTGCATGGTCTCGCGGCTTTAATTCTTGCACAAGCTGGATCTTGTAAGGTCGCAAGCCAAGATCTTTGCGCAAAATCTTCCATAAAGTTGATGGACAAAGCTCCAATTGCTGAGCACGGTGGCGAATCGATTCATTCGGGTCCTCTTCAACACTTTGCTCTACAGCGGCAATTGTTTCTTCGGTGCGCACTGTTCGACGTCGCTGCGGATGCGTATTATCACATAGAGTAAACGTAGTGCGAAAACGATCCATGGTTAACCGAATTAATTGCTCTGATGGACGATTATGTCGACCATAAAATGGACGGAGCTTGCGGTAAACTTCGCGAACTGAACCATTATTTTCGAAATAAATTTGCACGATTTGCAAGCGTTGTTCTTTTGTCAACCTATTCTTGATGAAATGGCAAACCAAATTAAATATTAATCACTTGACAGCTGACAAATTGGCCGCCAGTTAAAAAAGTGATGCCAACTTAAAGTTCTATACCTCAATAAAAAACATATCGGGTGTTTATATATTAAAATTTACTTGGAAAATATAAGTTCGTTTGCCTCTTTGCTACATTAAGTATATTTCCTAATATATATTTTGCTATCGGCAATGTACTCTAATCGAAGAAAACATTTTCTTTGTTTCTTTCTTTATTTTAGGAAAAAAGTAAAGATTTTTATTCATTTAATTTATTAAAACTCAAACTTTTTGCATAGTATGTAATTGACCTTGATGCAAAATAATCAAATTTTTTAAAGTTGAAAGGTTACAACTTCTAAATGTGCAGAAAAATAAAAATATTATTAAAGTGTTATGCAAATTTTTTATGAAAATATTTTGAATTTTTGTAAAAAATTGTCTGAAACTAATGTTGCAGAAGACCTTGAGTAACCATACAAATATAAAAATAACAGATTTTTGTATATAAAGAAAAAAATTTAATAACATTCTTTTAGTTTTCTTATTATATGTATTATTCCCTTTTTTAAACCCTTGGTCACTTCGTCTCTTCATGTCACTACACACAAAAGTCAACAACAAAGTACTCGATAAGGATGCATGTCAATGAATTCATTTACATGTAGAGTAGAGCCATAGTAAATAACAACGCAGTCATGATTGAATGAAAACTTGTTGGCCTTAAGGATTAAAGGTACCTGTATATTTTATATTTATTTATTTTCTTATATGTCTAAAAGATATGGATGATAAATGAAAACATGAAAGAAAATGAACTTTTATAAAATATGTCCAATAAATGTATGTCTTCATATGATTGTCTGATAACATTGAAGAACATGAATGAAAAAATATTGATTTCATTTCGAAGTCAAACAAGTACTTTGTACTTTAATGATATTATTTTTCTAAGAAAAGGTTTTCTATAAATTCTTTTCGATAGACATTTTTAAAAGAGACTTTTTTCTGTAGAATTTATTTATTTATATAGAAAATCTTTTCAATAAAAATGTAATTTTGCGTGGATTATATATACAGTACCTGGTTGACCGAGCCTTGCTCGGAGCTTTATGATAAGCATTTTGGGGCAAATTTTAAAGTTTTTATATATTTTATTTTATAAAGTTAATTTTGAATTATTTTATTTATTTTGTCCGACCAACACATAGTTTAACTCATTTTAATAATTTTGGAAATTGGTCATACCAACAGAAACCTCCGTCGACTCATGCGCAACAACTTTGCTATTTTACGATTTATTTCATTTTAAGTATTTTTCAGTGGCGCCACCTGAAGTTGTTCATACCAACTAAGAAACCTTCGTTTGCTTATACGTAACAACTTTGCTTATGATTATAACATGATCAAATGCACAGTTTACGATTTAATTCACTTTTAGTAATTTTCTGTGGCGCCACCTGTCGGGCGTTGCTCATTCCAATTCATAAACCTTCTGCACCTTATCCGCAACAACTTTGCTGAAGATTATAGCATGAATAAATGTACAGCTTACGATTAAATTGACTTTGAGTAAATTTCAGTAGCGCCATCTGTCGAAATTTCTTCATACCAACTAAGAAACCTTCGTCGGCTCATGTGCAACAACTTTGCTAAAGATTGTAGCATGATCAAATGTACAGTTTACGATTTAATTAATTTTTAGTAATTTTCAGTGACGCCATCTATCGGAAATTAGTCTTATCAACTTTAAAACCTTCGCCGGCTTATCCGCAACATCTTCGCTAAAGACCATAACATGATCAAATTCACAGTTTACTATTCTATAAAGAACATACATACAAACATTCATTTGTTTAAAAGGTACAACATTACTCATTTTTCCCCCTTTTTATCCCCTAATTTCAAAAAAGTTCCATATGCATATTTGGTACTTCTTTGGTACCAATTGAATTCGGTACATTTTATTACAATGCAGTTAACATAATGTTTCTATTCATATTACTTTTTGAGATGTTAAGTTATCATTTTATCCCTTTTGGCCACAAATTCAAAAAAGCACCAAATACGTGTTTAAAGTTTCTTTCACGTCTGTTGATTGCAGTACAAAGTTTCTTTCTATATTCCTTAGTTTAAAATATAAGAGTGGGTTAAAAAGGTACCAAAAAAACTATTTGCACCCTTTTTTACCCCCTGTCGGACATAGTTTCAAAAAAGTACCAAACACCTGTCCGTTTATTTTCATAGCTGTTTAAAACGTAATTTAAATTTTGTTTCTATACCTATTACTTAAGGAGATATAGCGTTTTCAATTTTTTCCCTTTTTACCCTCTTAGAGGCAAAGGTTCCAAAAGTACTTTCTTCTTCGACCTATACATCAAAAAAGATACCCACTGTCCAAATTTTATCAAAATCGTTAGAGCCGTTTTCGAGATAGCCATTCTATATATATATATACATATATATAAATACATACAATTATTGCTCGTTTAAGAATATAAGATAAGATAGTACTTGGTTGACCGAGTCTAGCTCGGAGTTTCATGAGATGCATTTCGAGACAAATTTTAACCTTTTCTTAAGTTGAAAATTTGCTCTATATATAAAATCATTTTCTTAATCGATTGCGATGCACTTTTTATACCATTCATCACCATAGGTGGAGAGGGTATTATAAGTTTGTGCTGATGTATGTAACGCATAGAAAAATTTGTCTTAGACCCATCTTTTAGTATAGCAATAGGCTTAGAATCACTTTCTGAGTCGTTTTAGCAATGTCCGTCCGTCCGTCTGGACGGCTGGCTGGCTGGACCCTACGTAAACCTTGTAATCAAACTACAAGTCGCAATTCTAAAGATAATTTGATGAAATTTGGCACAGATCATTTTTTTGATAATGGAACATGGCTATTGAAACTCGTCAAAATCGGTCCATTATTGATGGTACCTCCCAGAGGTACCACTTCCCGGAATTGATATATTGGCCACAAAAATCAATATTTTTTCATGAAATTGAAAACAAAAACTGCTTATGTAAACTCGCTGTGCCAAATTTCGTTGAAATTGGTCCACATTTGACCATAGCTCGCATACAAACTTTTTTCTCAAAATGCACTAAATGGGACAAAATTCACTAAAACGCTCGTAAATCTGAAGATAATGAGAATTTTAAGTTTATTTTGGCAAATTTCGAGCTAATCAGTCCTCCTTTGACCCTACCTCTCATATAAGTCCAAATGGCGGAAACAGCTTTAATGTACAAGTTTTGAGAATATGTTTGTATGATGGCAAAGTTTTGCAAATATTTGTCTTTATACCGGAAAAATAACACCTTTGAACTTAGTGGTGAAGGTTATCGTATGGTCGGGCTTGACCGACTATAGCACTTTCTTACTTGTTGTTTCTAAGTTCATTTTTTCAAAAGTAAAAAAGTACCAAAAATATTTTTCAAAAATTATTGATTCTGCTTTTCCAAAAAGTATCAATTATTGAATGTATAAAAGACATTTTAATGGTCTTATAAAAACTAACTGTTTTCTTTTATAACTTTAAAGAAAATTTAAAACAATTTAATAATTTCATTAGTAAAAACTTTTCTTATTTTGTTCATTCTTTTATGCATAAAACTTTTCAATTAACCTGAAAACAGAATTTTTCTTCAACAAAAGCAGAATTTCATTACTTGTAATATTGAGTATAACTTTTAAGTGAATTAGCTAAATGTCAAAAAAAAAAAATGTCTGGCCTTTTAAATTGATGGCCAAAGAATGTCAAACTTTCTCCACAGCATAAGTATGGCAGAATTTGAACAAACTTTAAAATTTTCCAGGAACAATATCTGGCGATATCATATTGTGATTGGTTTATGTTTATGACAATCATTTTATGATAAAGAAATAAGATTACTATATTTACCTATGTCGCAGTTTATTAACACTTCACCAATGCCGAATTGTGTTCATACTGATTTTTATACCCAACATTGAAAAGAATTGGGGGGGGGGGGGTATATTGAGATTGTCATTCCGTTTGTAATTTCCTTAATATTGGCTCTAAACCAAAATTAATGTATATTCTGAGTCCTTATGAAAATCTAAAAATGAAAATCGTCGGTCCGTCTGTCTGTATGTGTATCTGTCTGTCTATCTATCTTTCTGTCTGTCTGTATGTCCATCTGTCTGTCTGTTTGTCTGTCGTTATTCAGCGTATACAATTTGATCAAAATCGGTTCTAATTTAACAATAGCTCCCATACAAAACACTTACTAAAGTAATAGGTATAGAAACAAAATTAAAATTACGTTTTAAACAGCTGTGAAAATAAGCGGACAGGTGTTTGGTACTTTTTTGAAACTATGTCCGATAGGGGGTAAAAAAAGGGTGAAAATTGTTCTTTTGGTACTTTTTTAACCCACTCTTATTTGCTAAACCAAATAATATAGAAAGGAACTTTGTACTGCAGCCAACAGATCTGAAATAAATATTGAACACGTATTTGGTACTTTTTTGATTTTGGGGCCAAAATGGGTAAAAAAAGGGATAACATGATAACTTAAAATCGCAAAAAGTAATATGAATAAGAATTATATTAACTGCATTTTAATAAAATGTACCAAATTCAATTGGTACCAAAGAAGTACCAAATATGCATATGGAACTTTTTGAAAGTAGGCGATAAAAAGGGGAAAAATGAGTTATGTTATAACTTTTAAACAAATTAATGTTTGTATGTATGTTCTTTATAGAATAGTAAACTGTGAATTTGATCATGTTATGCTCTTTAGCGAAGATGTTGCGGATAAGCCGGCGAAGGCTTTTAAGTTGGTAAGACTAATTTCCGTTAGGTGGCGCCACTGAAAATTACTAAAAGTTAATTAAATCGTAAACTACAGTTGATCATGTTATGATCTTTAGTAAAGTTGTAGCGCATGAGCCGGCGAAGGCTTTATATTTGGTGTGAATAATTTCCGACGGGTAGCGCTATTGAAAATTACTCAAAGTCAATTTAATCCTAAGCTGTACATTTAATCATTCTATAATCTTTAGCAAAGTTGTTGCATATGAGCCGACAAAGGTTTCTTAGTAGGTATGAAGAAATTTCGACAGTTGGCGCCACTGAAATTTACTCAAAGTCAATTTAATCGTAAGCTGTACATTTAATCATGCTATATTCTTTAGCAACGTTGTTGCGGATAAGCCGACGAAGGTTTATTTATGGGAATGGCCAAAGTCGGATAGGTGGCGCCACTGAAAATTACTCAAAATAAATTAAATCGTAAACTGTGCATTTGATCATGTTATAATCATAAGCAAAGTTGTTACGCATAAGCAGGCGAAGGTTTCTTAGTTGGTATGAACAACTTCAGGTGGCGCCACTGAAAACTACTCAAAATGGTTTAAATCGTAAACTGTGCATTTGATCAGGCTATAATCTTTAGCAAAATTGTTACGCATGAGTCGAAGGAGGTTTCTGTTGGTATGACCAATTTCCAAAATTGTTCAAAATGAGTTAAACTGTAGACTATGTGTTGATCGGACAAAATAAATAAAATAATTCAAAATTAACTGAATATTTGTACAATGTATTTCCTCTAAATTTATTTTACTTTGTTATAAAATAAAATATATAAACTTTTAATAATTTCCCTTAAAATGCTTATCATAAAGCTCCGAGCAAGGCTCGGTCAACCAGGTACTAATACACTTAAACGCGAATAAATGATAAACTATACCAGCTATGCTCACTAAATTTAGTACAGGGGGTCAATTCTGGTTCTATGAAACGATGAAATGAAAAAAAAATTTCATTTAAGTTTTCACAACTAGTTTTCATAATACTTTTTCACCAAGACTTTTTTTCTGATTCTCGTTTGTATTATGAAAAAAGTGTTTCATTCCATTCGTTGCTATGAAACTTTATCAACTATTTTATGATAATTGCCAAACAAATGTCAAACGTAAAACAGTAAACAAATAATGTTGGTCTCGGCAACACCAATTTCCGTAATTATTAATTTTTCTTAAAATTATTAATTACCAATTTCAATTTTTGTAATTATTAATTTCGATTAAAATTATTAATTACCACAGCATCTTCCGTCGGCGGTAATCCTATAGCAATAACACGGCGTCGACGAAAAATAAATAAAATTGGCTGTCAAACAAAAAAGCTTAAACAAAGGGCGCAACTTGACTATATACAATAGCACATACGTTGAATAATCCAAAGCTTTCTTTTCACCACTTTTTGCTTCTCTACTTTCCCTTTTCCAAAGAAGGTAACCTAATTCGTATATACTCTTTATACAATTGTATAGGCAGTATTTGCTTGAGTGTTACTTCTCTTAAAAAATATATATATACCTAAATTATTATCATTAGTGCCGCCTACAGCGGTAAGCCTCGTCGTCAGTTTCACTTTTCGTCTAGAATTTTTTTCCGTCATACATTTATAGATTAGTAACCAGTTTTTTTAATAATTATATTTCATACTAATCGTTAGCAATATCAATATTTTCTTCCAAGAAGTTATTTAAAAATTATTTTATTTTATTTTTGATTTTTCACTTAAAATTTTTCAGTGAAAAAATTCTTTTCATATGAAAAAATTTTGACAGTTGGTTGGACTGTTTCACAAAACAAGAATCAGAATTGTTATGAAACTATGAAAAAATCTCGTTTCGTTTCAGTGATTTTTTCATATGATAATAATTTGACGTTTGTTTTCATTTTTTTACTAAAATAGAATCGCTACTTCTATGAAAACATGAAAAAACTTTTCATTTCATCGATTCATAAAACCAGAATTGACCCCCAGGAAAGTATTTTATCAATGCTAGTCAGTGTTCAAAATCTTGCTGCAGTAGTTTTCCATTTGACCCATATAAAAACTTATGGAAATACAAATCTAAATTTATAGAAATCAACGAAATGGCAATCTCAATATACCCCCCATTCTTTCTGATGGCGGGTATAAAAATAAAGTACTTTCCAACTAAAAATGCCTCTTAGGTGTTAATTGGTGTTCATTGGGATCACATTACATATACCAATGAACTATTCAAGTACTTTATATTCCAATTTTGGCAAATTTGCTATTTTATTATCATTTACTATATTTGTATGTATATTTATAAATTTCCCTTATATATCACAAGTAGACCGCAATACTTTTCAGTATAAGTAAACTGAACTAAGTCAGTTAAGCTGAGTCAGTTGAATAAGGGCGACTTCAATGTGATTAAATGACGTTTACAAATTGTAAAGCATTAAATTGGTCCCACTACATTTAACACTTATACATGTGTTTACCCATACAAAGATAATTTAATATAATCTTGTATTCTTAAACGAGCAATAATTGTATGTATATATATATATATATATATATATATACATATATATATATATATATATATATATATATATATAGAATGGCAGTGAGTATCTTTTTTGATGTATAGGTCGAAGAAGAAGGGACTTTTGGAACTTTTACCTCTAAGAGGGTAAAAACGGGTAAAAAGGGGAAAAAATCGAAAACACTATGTCTCCTAAAGTAATAGGTATAGAAACAAAATTAAAATTACGTTTTAAATAGCTTTGAAAATAAGCGGACAGGTGTTTGGTACTTTTTTGAAACTATGTCCGATAGGGGGTAAAAAAGGGTGAAAATAGTTTTTTTGGCACCTTTTTAACCCACTCTTATATTTTACACTAAAGAATATAGAAAGAAACTTGGTACTGCAATCAATAGATGTAAAAAAAACATGAAACACGTATTTGGTACTTTTTTGATTTTGGAGCCAAAATGGGTAAAAAAGGGATAAAATGATAACTTAACATCTCCAAAGTAATATGAATAGGAACATTATACATTATGTTAAATGCGTTTTAAAAAAATGTACCGAATTCAATTGGCACCAAAAAAGTACCAAATATACATATGGAACTTTTAGAAATTAGGGAATAAAAAGGGGGAAAAATTAGTATTATTTTAAACAAATGAATGTTTGTCTGTATGTATGTTCTTTATAGAATAGTAAACTGTGAATTTGATTGTGTTATGCTCTTTAGCGAAGATGTTGCGGATAAGCCGGCGAAGGTTTTAAAGTTGATAAGACTAATTTCCGACAGATGGCGCCACTGAAAATTACTAAAAATTAATTAAATCGTAAACTGTACATTTGATCATGCTATGATCTTCAGCAAAGTTGTAGCGCATGAGCCGACGAAGGCTTTTTAGTTGGTATGAATAATTTCCGACAGGTGGCGCTACAGAAACTTACTCAAAGTCAATTTAATCGTAATCTGTACATTTAATTATGCTACAATCTTTAGCAAAGTTGTTGCACATGAGCCGACGAAGGTTTCTAAGTTGGTATGAAGAAATTTCGACAGGTGGCGCTACTGAAATTTACTCAAGGTCAATTTAATCGTATGCTGTACATTTAATCATGCTATAATCTTCAGCAAAGTTGTTACGGATAAGCCGAAGAAGGTTTATGAATTGGAATAAGTAAAGTCCGACAGGTGGCGCCACAGAAAACTACTCAAAATGAATTAAATCGTAAACTGTGCATTTGATCAGACTATAATCTTTAGCAAAGTTGTTGCGCATGAGTCGACAGAGGTTTCTGTTGATATGAATAATTTCCAAAATTATTCAAAATGAGTTAAACTGTAAACTATGCAAACTATGTGTTGGTCAGACAAAATAAATCAAATAATTCAAAATTAACTTAATATTTCTACAATGTCTTTCCTCTAAATTTATTTTAGCACTTTATAATATAAAATATATAAAAACTTTAAAATTTTCCTCAAAATGCTTATCATAAAGCTCCGAGCAAGGCTCGGTCTACCAGGTACTAACTATATTATTAAGAATCAAGCTTCATTTATTGATAAAGGAATGAAACTTCATTTATAACCAAACACTTAATTAAATGGGATTTTATATAAAATGTATACTTTTGTATTAAGATATTTTTCGTTAGACATAGAACTTTTCTTTAGAGGTGACAGACAATTCTTTGTATCTTAAACAATTAAAAAATTACCCGTTATAAAATATTACACCTTAAATGAATGAAAACTTAAAATATTTGTCCTCAAATCTAAAACATTTACTTTAGTATTGTAAATTTTATATATTTTATTCACACATTTTTGTTTAGTTTATAGATACAAAATTCCTATAAAAAAATATAAAGTTTTACTTATAAACATAAAATAAAACTAATTAAAATTTCATAAAATAAGTATAAATTTATACATGTGTAACTGGCCAGATTTGTAACATATCCATAAACCAAAGTAAAATTAACAAAAAGTTCTTTACACAAATATTTTATACCACATAAAAATGTTGGTGAAAGTTTTATAAAACTTTAATATAAACATTGAAAGCAATTGGTTAAAATAAATAAAATGTGCATTTGAAATAAAGACAAACTTAGGAATTTAAATGAAAAAGTTTCTACCTATAAATAGTTTTTAGAAACTTAAATTTTCTAAAAAAATTTGTGTAACCAAAAATCTTCACACTTAAATGCAAATATTTTACCCAGAAGTATTTTTTTACCCACAATTAACAAGTAAAATTATGTTCAATTTATAAACATATCTCATATATCTACGAGGGTGCAGATAATTGAAAATGTGGACCAAATTCAGAAAAAATTGTTGGCAAAATATTTGGACTAAATTCGGTTGTAGTAGCTTTATAGTTCATTATTTCAAAGTATGTAAAAGGTTTCCCTAGTATTTGCTTTGCACAAAAGTTAGTCTCATGACCGGATATAGTTTAACATTTATAACCTGTTTCCGTGGTGCTATCTTAATATATTGAATATACCTCCAAATCTTTTTGATTGTAGATATAACAAGTAAGAGTGTAATATTCGGCTGTGCCGAATCTTATATACCCACCATCAAGTTCTGTTAAATTCAGAAACAGGGTGCAGCTAACTCAAAATCTGGACCAAAACTGAAAAAATCGCTAAGCTAATGCCGTGGCTTTATAGTTCAACATTTTAAAATATTTTAGTGGTTTCCCCAGTATTTACTTTGATCAAAATTCGGTCTCATAACCGGGTATAGTTTCACATTAATAAGTTGTTAAATATTTTTCGTTGTGCTTAATATGTAGTTAGGCTAATCACGTTAATAGTAATACGGCAGTTCCATATATTTCATTAGGAGTTCCTAATGCATTCATCATATATAAAGTCTGGGCTGAACATTGATTGATGCCTATCTAATTTCACAGGTGTAATCTTAATATAATGAATGTACCTCCAAATCGTTTTGATTGTAGATATAAAAAGGGGATGTTATATATATAAGAATTATAGCCAAACCTTGACCGATTGCAACAAAATTTTACACACTGGCTGACATTGACATAAGACTTCCTTGTGCTTAATTTAGTCTTACTAGCTTTTGTAGTTAAGTTACACACTGGTATATATATAGAGCTTATGCTTGCAATTTGGTGGCCATAGCTATCATAGTTTCTAATTTAATAGCTTTTAACTGGCCTTTGCTAAAATTTTTGGTTTCCGTGGGTGTTTTTTATATGAAAGCTAAAGTCAGATATGGACTGATTCCTACAAAATTTGATAAACTGATCAAAAATTGCATAAAACTTCCCTATTTTAAATTTAATCGTCATAGCTATTACAATTGTATTCAATTTATCAGCATTAATGTGTTTCCCGGGGCGGGGTTATATGGGAGCTCTAACTAAATTTGAACCGATTTTGTCCATTTTCAACACACATCTTTTCCAAGATATCCAAAATACTTTTGTAAAATTTTGTCCCTCTAGCTCTTTTCGTTAAGTCGCTATCGTGCTTTTATCTGACGTACAGACGGACATAAACAACCTTTTCTTTATGTATTTTTGTGTTTCCATAAGTTTTTTATATGGGAGCTATGGTCAAACGGTGACCGATTGTGACAAAATTTTGCACACTGACTGGCATTAATATGAGACTTCCTTTTGTTAAATTAAGTGCTTATATCTATTATACATAGTTTATCATTTATTGTCATTTAAAAGTATTTTTGTTAAAATTTAGGCTGTTTCTGTAAGTTTTTCGTATAGGAGCTATGGTTAAATGTGAACCGATTTCGATGAAATTGTATATGTTATGCCTAGTGCTTATGTAGAACTTCTAGGGTATATTTTTATACCCTTCACCACCATAGGTGGAAAGGGTATATTGGGTTTGTGCTGATGTTTGTAACGCATAGAAATATTGGTCTGAGACCTATCTTTTAGTATAACAATCGACTAAGAATCACTCCCTGAGTAGTTTTAACGATGTCCGTCCGGCTGGCTGGCCGGTTATCCATGTAAGCTTGTTATCACTCTACAGGTCGTAACTTTAAAAATAATTTGATGAAATTTGGCACAGATTCACTTTTTTTTCCAAGGACGATCCCTATACTTTTTGGGCGAAATCGGATTACTATTTCGGGTACCTCCCATAGGGATGCCTTCCCGAAATAGAGTTTTTGGTCCTTTACAGCCACAAATTTAGTTGAATTTTAATAATATTCAGCACAAATATTGCTTATCATAACCTTAGTCAGTGTTTCTAATTTTGTAGAAATCGGCCCATATTTGACCATACCTCCCATACAAAAGACACATTCTCAAAAGACGTTTATATACACATTAAAGCACAAAAACGTTAATAACTCTAAAGATAAATACATTTGATTACTTAAACTTTGCACAGATAAATATTTTATAAATATAAACCAACAAAAAAAATTTGGCAACAATCGGTCTACAATTGACCCTAGCTCCCATATCAGGCCCTTAGCCGGAAATGATATAAATCTCAAAATTTTGAAAAGATAGCACATAGTATATTTATGTATGTCTCTAAGACTTAAGGAAAACTTGTTTAATTGTTGGTCCATATTTGACCTTAGTAGTGAAGGGTATGATATAGTCGGGCTTGACCGACTATAGCTTTTCTTACTTGTTTTTTTTTTTGATTTTGGGTTTAAAAAGGGGATGTTATATATATAAGAATTATAGCCAAATGTCGACAGATTATAACAAAATTTTACTCAATAGTTGGTATTTGTATAAAGTAGTTTCTAATTTAATAGCTTTTAACTGGCCTTTGCAACATTTTTTTGGTTTGTTTTTTATATGAAAGTTATAGTCATATTTGACCGATTTCTATAAAATTTGATATACTGATGAATAGCTGCATAAAATTTCTCTGTTCTAAATTTAGTCGTCATAGCTACTACAATTGTATTCAATTTATCAGCATTAATGTGTTTCCCGGGGCGGGGTTATATGAGAGCTCAAACTAAATGTGAGCCGCTTTCGTCCATTTTCAGTACATAACTTCCGCTACATATCAAAAATACTTTTGTAAAATTTTGTTCCTCTAGCTCTTTTCGTTAAGGCGCTATCGCACTTTCATCTGACGGACAGACGGATATAAACCCTCTTTTCTTTTTGTATTTTTGTGTTCCCGTAAATTTTTTATATGGGAGCTATGGTCAAATGATGACTGATTGTAACAAAATTTTGCACACTGGCTGGCATTGACATAAGACTTCCTTATACGAAATTTAGTGGCCAAATCTGTTACAATTTAGCATTTATTGCCATGTAGGTGTATTTTAGGTAAAATTTAGGCTGTTTCCGCAGTTTTTGTGTGCGAGCTATGGTCAAATGTGAACCGATTTCGATGAAATTTCATATGCTGCCTAGCACTTATATTAGACCTATATAAACCAATTTTTATCATTATAGCAGTTATAATTTGCCATTTATTAGCAAATAAGCGATAAGCCTAGACGAGGTTATACGGGAGCTATGTTCAAATGTGAACCGATTTTGGCCGTTTTCAATACCAAAATTTTCCAAGAAATGGGAAAAGTTTGTGCTAAATTTCAGTGAAATACATCTTTTCGTTAAGGTTTTATCGTGCCGACAACAGACAGACAGACGGACAGACAGACGAACATCGCTCAATCGTCTTAGAATTTCATAGGGATTCAGAATATTTTTCAATTTTGGTTTTTGAGCTGATATTAAGGAAATTACAAAAGGAATGACAAAATCAATATACCCCCTATTCTATTTGAAGGTGGGTGTAAAAATGTATTTTTGCCCTAAAGATTTTATAATTTTCTTTTAACAACTGTTAACTCAAACAAAATATACTGAAATTTTTTGAGTTATGTCAGTTTTGAATTTTTTGTGAGATTTGTAATTTTCTTAGAATTACTTTAAAAACTTTTATAGAAAACGGAAATTTAAAAACCAAATATTTTAAAAGTAAATTGGTTGTAAAATGTATTTGCTTAGTTACAAAGTTGCCATGATTAATGTTCTGGAAATGTGCACATAATTGAGTATAAATCAACATTAAATGATATATTAAATTTAAAAAAAATTTTTAAAATTAAATTTCGATTTATTTTACCTAATGGCATTTACAGAAGACAATTATTTATGGTAATTTACCTTTCTGCCTGCAAATACTTAGAAAAAAATCTAGTTTTGGGGGACTAATGAAAATGTTAATAATTACTCGAATAATATATTTACATAAGTATACATATATTTACAATACCTTAACATAATTCTTAATATTTTGTTATGTAAATAAATCATAACATGTTTCTAATTTACGTGTTATTAAGTGAAAATAATTTTATTTTCGCTTAATTTAATGTAATTTTATGTTAATAATCAAACAGATAACGCTAAATGTCACACTTAATTCAAATTATATTCTTTTGATGTTAATACCCAACAACTTCTAACATAACTTATGATAAGAATAATTGTGGTAATAATATTGTTTACTACATATAAAATATTTACATAAAATTCGCTATCATATTAAGTATTACTTAAGTAGACATGCAAAGAAATAATTTTACTTATTATAGAAAAAATAATATTTATTCAAATTTCAAATTCAAATATACTAAAATAAATTTCGCTGCTGTATTTTATGACATATCGGGTGTTTTTTATTGAGGTATAGAACTTTAAGTTGACATCACTTTTTTAACTGGCGTCCATTTTGTCAGCTGTGAAGTGATTAATATTTAGTTTGGTTTGCCATTTCATCATGAACAGGTTGACAAAAGAACAACGCTTGCAAATCGTGCAAATTTATTTCGAAAATAATGGTTCAGTTTGCGAAGTTTACCCGTCCATTTTATGGTCGACATAATCGTCCATCAGAGCAATTAATTCGGTTAACCATGGATCGTTTTCGCACTACGTTTACTCTATGTGATAATACGCATCCGCAGCGACGTCGAACAGTGCGCACCGAAGAAACAATTGCCGCTGTAGAGCAAAGTGTTGAAGAGGACCCGAATGAATCGATTCGCCACCGTTCACAGCAATTGGAGCTTTGTCCATCAACTTTATGGAAGATTTTGCGCAAAGATCTTGGCTTGCGACCTTACAAGATCCAGCTTGTGCAAGAATTAAAGCCGCGAGACCATTCAATGCGTCGTGATTTTGGTGTATGGGCCGAAAATGAGATTGATCTCGATGCTGATTTTCATCGCAAAATTTTGTTCAGTGATGAGGCTCATTTTTGGTTGAATGGCTACGTCAACAAGCAAAATTGCCGCATTTGGAGTGAAGAGAATCCACATGAGACCCTTGTTTGGTGTGCTCTATGGGCTGGTGGAGTCATTGGGCCATACTTCTTCCGAAATAATGCTGGAGAGTCAGTTACCATAAATGGATATAGAGCCATGATAACCGACTATTTTGTTCCCCAATTGGATGGCATGAATGTGGATGAGTTGTGGTTCCAACAAGACGGCGCTACATGCCACACAGCGTACGTCACAATTGATTTATTGAAGGAAACATTCGATGAGCGCATAATTTCGCGGAATGGACCTGTCAATTGGCCACCAAGATCGTGCGATTTGACACCACTGGATTATTTTCTTTGGGGATATGTGAAGTCGCTCGTCTACGCCAACAAACCAGAAACGTTAGGGGACTTGGAAGCCAACATTCGTGGCGTTATTGCCAACATACGACCCCATATGCTCGAAAAAGTTGTTGAAAATTGGACCTGTAGAATTGGCTTTATTCGAGCCAGCCGCGGCGGCCACATGCTCGAAATCATATTTAAACATTAATGGCATAAAATTATCCTTCCAATAAAGCCAAATTGATGGACATTAAAACGATTTTCTTGTGTTTTATTTCAATTCGAAGTTCTATACCTCTAAAAAAAACACCCATTATTTTGAGTCGATTAAATATCTCCATTCGAAAGGATATGTTTTCAATATAGAAATTGTAATTTTAAAGATGATTGTATTGAATAAGATCAGCAAATATTATCAGTGTACAGATTTTTTTTCGTATCGGCCCATAATTTAATTGCAAGGCCAACTCTTAGAAGTCACTTATTTCAATTAAATATAAATAGATACAATTAAAGTTATTTTCTTAAACTATTGTGCAGATAATCTCTCAGAAGGCCAAAAATTCGTAATTTTCTATTAATGTTGTCACGCATTTTTAAGTTATCAGCCCCAAAGTGCAAGTTCACTACTTTTAATTATTCCGCTAGTTTTCTAGAATGTTTCTATTGATGTTGTTGTTATTCTGTTTATTTCTATAAGCAGAGCAACATGTTTCTCTTATTTGCTGTAAAGAGTATAGCAACATTTTCTCTTTTATCCATATTCTTTCTCTTACTTTTTTACTTTTAACTTCAGATAATCTATATATACAACGTATGTGTGAGCGTGTTCTTGATCATGTGAGAATGTATTAGAATATACTCGAACTTTCGTAAGCCACATTGTTAGTGAAATCAACGACGACAGCTCTTTGTTTAAAACTGCAAAAATGATAAAAACTCTCTTCTCTACTATATAAGGCCGATGGACGGATATTGTGGAAACAGTTTAAATTGAGACGCGTATAAGAGAACAGTGTGACAAAGAATATTTGTAAAGCTGTTTTGTGAAGTTTGTTTACAGTTTTTTTGAAAGTGTGTTTAAAGTGATTAACTCTAAAATTAATAAAAAATATAACTTTGTAAAACTATATAAAGTGTTTTAATTTTGTTTTCGGTTGTTTGCAAAAATAATTCCTTTCACGTTTTCAAAGGAAAAACGTAACAATATTTAAGAAAAAATATAAATCATAACCTTTAACCATTGAAAATAAAAGTTTAATATTATCCAATTTCGAAAAAATTTTAGCGTACATTCTCCGTAAACTTGACAATAAAATTTATTAAGTCTATATTCACACCAGTCGGCTTTGGCTTATCAAGTCTTGATACAAACCTGATCATAGTAACAAGTTTACAAAAATTTCTAAAACTTGTATGAAAATTTGTATGAAAAATAAATTGAAAACTGATAAAGGTAAAGATAAACTGATCAAGTAAACCTGATGTGTGTGAATTAGCCCTAACAGTTTTACTAAAATTGAACACAAATTCAATTTGAAAAGCATTTCCTCAAATTCTGATCAAAAACTTAAGATTTTCGTGAAATTCGGCAAATTCAAATCGCGGGTATGGGGAAACGGTTCAAGATATCAACTTCTACTTTTTTTTAGTTTTATTACACCATTTGTGAACTTTAATAAACCGGGAGAATTATTGGTTTGAAATATTTGTTGAACAAAATTTTAAACAACTTGAAACCGACCTGAGAAAAATTTATCAGTACAGAGTGCCCATTAGGGGTATAACTATTGTTGTTTTTTTTAATTATTAAAAAATACCTATCGATGCCTTATAGGCAATGAAAATCTATAATGAAAAGTGGAGTCACTTTTTCGCGGGCATTTAAAAAGTTTCCTTCCCAAATCATTCTGAAGTTTAGTATTTGTATTTTTTTATTTATTTTTATACCCACCATCAAAAAGAATGGGGGTATAAAAAGCATATTGAGATTGTCATTCTGTTTGTAATTTCCTTAACATTGGCTAAAAACTAATTAATAAAAACTAAAATAAAAAACTAAAATAAAAAACTAAATAAATTCTGAATCCTTATGAAATTCTAAGAGAATTGAGCGATATCCATCTGTCTGTCCTTCTGTCTGTCTGTCTGTATGTGTGTTGAAATCACGATAACCCCTAAACGTAAGGAGTTAGGTTACTGAAACTTAACACAGATATTCTTTATTTTTAGGAAAATTGTGTTATTGAAATTGAGCAAAATCGGATCACATTTGATCATAACACCCGTATAACCTTGCCTAGGCTAATGGCTTATTTGCTTATAAATGACAAATTATAATAGCTATGATGACAAAATTTGGCATCTAGAAGTTTTACATAAGCGCTAGGCAGCATATAAAATTTCATCGCAATCGGTTTACATTTAACCATAGCTCCCATATAAAAAACTTACGGAAACAGCCTAAATTCCACCTGAAATTTACTTAAATGCCAAGAAATGATAATCAGTAATAGCTTAGGCCACTAAATTTAGCACAAGGAAGTCGTATACGAATGCCAGCCAGTGTGCAAAATTTTGTTATAATCGGTCACT
Organism: Stomorhina lunata; assembly: GCA_933228675.1. Taxonomy (NCBI): domain Eukaryota; kingdom Metazoa; phylum Arthropoda; class Insecta; order Diptera; family Rhiniidae; genus Stomorhina; species Stomorhina lunata. The sequence goes on from OW121741.1 coordinate 95,546,908, forward strand.
ATTTGACCATAGCTCCCAAATAAAAAACTTATAGAAACACAAAAATACAAAAAGAAAAGGAGGTTTATGTCCGTCTATCCGTTAGATAAAAGCGCGACAGCTCCTTAACCACAAAAGCTAGAGAGACAAATCAGTTCACATTTAGTTAGAGCTCCCATATAACCCCGCCCCGGGAAACACATGAATGCTGATAAATTGAATACAATTGTAATAGCTATGACGACTAAATTTAGAATAAGAAGATTTGTGCAACTATTTGTCAGTATATCAAATTTTATAGGAATCGGTCCATATTTGACTATAGAAAAGTATTTAACAGCTAATTAATGTTAAACTATACTGGGTTATGAGACTAAATTTTGTGCAAAGTTAGTACTAGGGAAACCACTTAGATACCTTTTAATGTTGAATAATAAAGTTACTGCAACCGAATTTACATGAGATATGTTTCTAAGTTTAATTACCTTTTATTAAAAAGTGAAAGTGTACATAGGCTACTTTTACAACTAAAGGGTAGTAAGTCTTTTTAGTTAATATAAATATATGAATATATAAATGTATGAACACTATTTAGGATAACAATAACGACGTACTAAAACGTACCATATATACATACATATTTATAAGCATGTAAATAGAAATATATGTAGATATATTTGTGTATTTAAGTAAAAGAAAAACAAACAAAATAAAAGAAGACAGAACTTTGTTGTGACTATATTTCTTTATAAGTAGAACAAAAACAAAATTACAAAGTTTTAAAACTTTTTCTTTTCCTTTATATTTCAATCTTTTCTGCCTAATAATTTAATAAACCTTAAAGAATTTAATAAAATTATTTAAAGTACTTGAACAAAATTCTTCAAGTTTATCTTTAGCTTCTGGCCAATGTTTAGCTAAAACAGTAGCAAAATATTTAAACTGAAACGGAAGTTACTAAAGAAAAAGTGAATTTTAAACTTAAATTTGAATATAATTACGTATTTTGTAAATAAATTGAGCACTTTTTAGCAGAAAAATGCAAAATTTTTGTTTGTTTAATAATTTCGTTAAAGAATTTAAGTTAATTGTAGAAATAATATTGTTATTTAAATTGCAAAAGTTAAACCGGAAGTTATAGAAATGTAATTAAATTTTCATTTTAATTTTATAAACTTTTCGTTTTCAAAATAAAAGCTTATAGGTTTTAATATATCAACATTTTAAGTCTAGACTTATAAGACAATAACACAGTTATATCTTAGATAGTAAAAGTATATTCCAACTTTGAACATTCCTAGAAAGTTTATATTATTAACGGACAGTGCTTTGAATTTTCTTTCTAATGCTTTTTACGACTCACTGTAGACCTTGATAATAAACGCATATCGTTCTTAATTCTAAGGCAAAAAAATGTAAAAAAGTTAATGAAAAAATGTTCAAATTTCAAAACTAAATTAATACGAGTTGTTTTACAAAAAATCTATGTTTTTGAGATCCCCCATGGCCCCACTTACTGCCAAATAAAATTTGGATGTTATTTTAGTTTTTTATACCCTTCACCATCATAGGGGGAAAGGGTATTATAAGTTTGTGCTGATGTTTGTAACGCATAGAAATATTTGTCTTAGACCCACCTTTTAGTATACCAATAGGCTTAGAATCACTTTCTGAGTCGATTTAGCGATGTCAGTCCGTCCGTCCGTCCGTCTAGCTGGCTGGACCCCCATGTAAACCATGTAATCAAAGTACAGTTCGTAATTCTTAAGATAATTTGATGAAATTTGTCACAAATAATTGTTTTTTACAGTGGAACCATGGCTATTGAAATTCATCAAAATCGGTCTATTATATATGATACCTCCCATAGGTCCCACTTCCCGGAATTGATATATTGGCCACAAATATCAATATTTTTTCATGAAATTTAAAACAAATACTGCTTATGTAAACTAAAATCACTGTACCAAATTTCGGTCCACATTTGACCATAGCTCCCATACAAATTTATGTTTCGAAACGCACTAAATGAGACAAAAATCACTAAAACGTTCGTAAATGGAAATTTTAAGTTTATTTTTTGCAAACATAGTTTTTGTAATAACTGTAATTAATTTGCCAAATTTCTAGATAATCGGTTCACATTTGACCCTAGCTCTCATATAAGTCCAAATGACGGAAACAGCTTAAATATACAAGTTTTAAGAAACTGTTTGTGGTGAAGGGTATCGTGTGGTCGGGCTTGACCGACTATAGCACTTTCTTGCTTGTTTTATCCTATAAGGGTAAAATGTAAACCATAGAAATACCTTTAAGTATACCGACCGACATAGAATCTCTTTCTAAGCTTAACGATATCCGTCCTTTTGGAATTCTGGCTGGATATCCAAGTAATTTTTGGTCAAAGTATAGGATGTAATTCATAAGATAATTTAATGAATTTTGATAGCGGGACTATCATTATGGAAGTATGCTCATTATTTCGGGTACCTTCTTCTACTTCTAGGAATCAAGATTTTGGCCACAAATTTCAATTTTTTTTATAAAATTTAAAAAAAAATTTGCTCATATAAACTAAAATCAGTCTATGAAAAGGTAGCTTATGACTACAAAAAGTAGCAAATTTTTCGAAATTTTGTTTTCGAGTCATAAGCCATATTTTCCCTTTGCTGGCTGGCTGGCCGGTTATCCATTGTTATCATTCTACAGGTAGTAACTTTAAGGATAATTTAATTAAATTTGGCACAAGTTCATATTTTAGTCCAAGGACGATCCCTATTCTCTTTATGTGAAATCGGATTACTATTTCGGACACTATGCTCCACTGGGAGTCAAGGATAACAGAAGAAGAAGAAGAAGAATTTCGGATACCTCCCATAGGGATGCCTTCCCAGAAAAGAGTTTTCGGTCTATTACAGTCCCAAAGTTAGTTGTATTTTAATAACATTCAGCATAAATATTGCTTATCATAGCCTTTATCAGTGTTCCTCATTTTATAGAAATCCGCCCATATTTGACCATACCTCCAATACTAGACACATTATCAAAAACGTTTATATACACATAAAAGCACAAAAAAGTCAATAACTCTAAAGACAAATGCATTTGTTTACTTAAACTTTGCACAGATAAATATTTTATAAATATATTCATACATGAGAGTTGTATTCCATTTTCGGTCCGATATAAATTGTATAGATATTGTTATAACAAAAATGTAGTTTAAATTTTTGTCAGTAATTTTTTTGAAAACAACTGAATATTCCGTTTTTAAAACTAAAAATGTAGTTAAAATATTTGTCAGTTAAATTTAAATGAAATATTTATTGAATTTGAATGAAAAATCAGTTGACCGGTTTTTAAATGAATATTCATTCAATTCAAATTACATTTTAAGTTAATTTTACTTACATAATATTCTGAGTATGTTTTTATTTTTAAAGAAAAAGTTTGTTTTCCTTAGAATATGTATTTTTTATTTAGAAAACGTTTTTTTTTCTTTAAAAAAGTGCTTTTACATAGAAAAAAATGTAAGTTTATTTTTCTATAAAGAAAATATAAACGTATTTTTTACTAAAAAAAATCAAATATTTTCTATAAAAACGATTAAATGTTTAGCGTAAAAATAATTATTCTAACATTCAATCTCACAGTGTATCTGAAAAAAACAATAACAAAAAATACAAAAAAATTAACAAAACTTATAACAGCCACCACGCGTGTGCATCCGTCAAAGGTTGAATGACGACTAAATAAATGAGAATAAGAAAACTTCTGGCAAGCACTTGCTTCGCGGTGGTCGCGCCTGTAGTAGAGAAGAGAGTTTCTTGCATTTTCTACAAACGTAAACAAAGAGCTGCTGTCATTGATTACACTAACAATGTGGCTTGCGAAAGTTCATGCATATTCCAATGCATTCTCACATGATCAAAAACACACTCACACATACATTGTACAAATAGATTATCTGAAGTTAACAGCGACAAAAAGAGAGCGAGAGAAGGTAGTTAAAAGAGAAAAATGTTGCTATACTCTTTACAGCAAATCATTAAGAGAAAACTATTACACAGCTTAAAGACACAAACAGAGCAACAACACCAACAGAAACATCTAGAAAGCGAGGGGAAGTATTATAAGCAGTGAACTTTGCACAATGGGACGGAGATCAGTTGGAGTGAAGTATGTCTTGCACCGCTTTAGAAAGCCGAGACTCTTAAATGCTTCTTTAGACACTTGAAAAACGTGCTTCGTCCAACGGACATCACACTGAATTATCATGCCTAGAACACCAAGAGTTTCTGATTCCTCAATATTTGTAATTTAATTACAAAAAATTTTGCGTTATCCGTAACGCGTTTGTTAGTTAACACACAACATTGGGTCTTTCGAGCGTTAAAGTTGAACATATTTAGACGACAATAATTGGATTTTGTGGATAGGTCGGAATTCAGCGTATCCTTCATGGTTCGAATCTTAGAATTAATATCCAATGTGCTTGGCCTATAGTTGAATGAATACGAATGATTAATGTTGCTATCATCTGCAAAAGAGTAGATAGGATTGGAAGATTGATATATTAGGTCATTTAGAAAAATAAGAAATAGAGTAGGAGAAAAAACGGAGAACGGGAATTGTGGTACCCCCAAATTAATCTTGAACTCGTCCGATGATATCCTATCTATAACAATTCTTATAGTGCGATCTTTGAGAGAGCTCGATATAAACCGAGAGAAATTGTTACCTACACCAAAAGCAATAAGTTTTGATAGAAGTGCCACACTCTAGTGAACGCCTTAGAAATATCGAGAACTATAACTTTATTTTCGCCATAACTGTGAATAGAACGACACCGTTTTTCCGACAAGAAGGCTAAAACATCACCCGTAGAGCGGCCCCTACGAAATTCATACTGCCCGTCGATAAGTTGGTTATTAGACTCTAAATATTTAACTAGATGACAGTTTATCATACTTTCCATCACTTTGGAAAGTGCGGAACAAATTGCTATGGAGCGGTTATTTTCGGGGTTGATAGCCTCACCTTTTTTGGGGATTGGCATTACATTAGCAACCTTCCAATACATAGGAAACTCACCGGCATGGTACAAGGTGCTAAAAAGGTTGGCTAATGGACGAGCTAACGTCAAAGAGCACTGCTAAAAGACCAGTATGCCATCCGCATTTCCGCCGATAACTCTTCTAAGTTGAATTGTTTGCGGTTTTTCGATGTAGACAAGTGACTTAAAATAAACCGAAAGAAAATAATCTAATGGGGTTAAATTAAACGATATTGAAGATTTTGAATCATGTTCCTAAAATTTAAATTTTTCAAAATTTGAAAATATATGAAATTTATCTACAGAATTAAGGATTTCAAATGTTTCTGTAACAAGAATATTAAACAGCATCAAAGAAGGAAAGCGGAAGTAGTGTAACCTATTAAGCTTGTTAAACTTATTTACTTAAATGTAAATTTGTGACTAACAAAAGTACTTTTGAACACTAAATTCTAGTTAGTAGAGATATTAAATTCCTCATGACACGTATTATCATTTATTTAAATCACTGTCATCTTAAATGATCCAAATGCTAACAAAACAACAGAAATTCTAACAAAGCGGAAATAGTCATAATTTGCAGAAGACTGCACTAAATTAACCAAATTAAAACTAGAAGTGAATACTTAAACGAAAAATGGGTTATTAAATTTATCAAATTTGTATACACAAAACTAAAAAGGAATATGCCCACACAAATATCTACAAACATAAACATATTAACAAAATCATAATCAGACGCAAAAAGATAAAAGTCAACATAAGAAACGAATGAGTGAACTAACGAACGCCGCTCATATAATATTTTGGTTTTTAATGTTTTCGGAAGAATGAATACCTGTGAATATTTTCTGCACAGTGGGTTAGAAAGCTTAAAATTGTAAATAAAATAAGAAATAATTAAAATGAAAAACTGAGGATTAAATATTTAAACAACTGACTAAATGATAGTATACACATACTATACTGAGCCCAAATATGGACCGATTATGATCGTATGAATAAAAAGTGGTTAAAATTTATTTTCCCCTAAATTTAAATATTTTTATAAAATTTGCCATTTTGGAAAAGTCTTTATAGAATCACTACTAATAAAAAGTCTTATATTATTTGCAATATTCATAGCGTTGCGTTCGTCGAAAAATAAAGGTAACTTTAAAAATAACACTAACTATTATTTTCTTTAAATTTGCTAATATTCCACTGTTCATTCTATATTCTAAAATATATAAATTTTTAGTTTAAAAAAGTAACATCACCGACACATTTACCTTCTCCCCCTTTCAGATTCCTTTTCTTGCTCGGATGAGTCGTGTGTACGACATCATGTTTCATTCCTTAATTTGTTTGTGTCATTTTATGAGTGAGTAGAATCTGTGTTATGTCCTATTTTTCTTACCTTTTCTATTTTACAAGATGTCTGCATCCTCCGTTTTATTTTTAAAAATATTGTTTTTCAGACAACTATTCTCTAGTGCTTAAATGAACATATTTCATTAAATTTACACTCGAAAAGGATTGTATGAAGAATGTTTAAACCCAGCAAAATTTGAAATCTCACCTTATAGAAATTTTTTTACCAAAATATTTATATAGAAATTTTTTACTATCGAAAAATTTTATGTAGAAAATTTTTTTATTAAAAAGTTTTCTTTTCTAAAATTTTTATATAGAAAATATTTTTATCAAAAAATTTTCTGTAGAAAATTTTGTTATTAAAATTTTTTTTATTCAAAATTTTTCTAAGGAAAATTTTGGTGTCAAAAATTTGTCTTAAGAAAATTTGTTTATCAAACATTTTTCTATAGAAATTTTTTTTTTATCAAAAATTTGTATGTTGAAAATTTTGTTATTAAAATTTTTTTTATCAAAAATTTTTCTATTCAAAATTTTTTTTCAAAAATATTTCTATTAAATTTTTTTTTTTCAAAAATTTGTTTATCAACAACTTTTCTATTGAAAATTCTTTTTTTTATAAATTCTCTATAGAACATTTTTTTGTCAACAATTTTTCTTTAGAAATTTTGTTTTTTCAAAAAGTTTTCTATTATTAAAAAGTTTACTAAAATTTTATTAAAAAGTTTAAAATAGAAAAATTTTTTATCAAAAAATTTCCTGTAGAAAATCTTTTTATCAAAAATTTTTCTATAATTTTTTTAGAAATTTTGTTTTTTTTGTTTTTCAAAAAGTTTTCTATTATTAAAAAGTTTACTAAAATTTTATTAAAAAGTTTATAATAGAAAATTTTTTTTCAAAAAGAAGAGTATTCACATTTAATCCCAAATTTGTTACATTTATTTATTAATATAACAGACCAATTTATTGATAAAAAGCCAAAAAATGTTTGCGGAGAAACCAAAGTCCTCGACGCGTTTCGATGGTTGGTTAAGCCATCTCTTCAGGAGGATTATCCCCAATTTAGACAGATCGAAAACCTCGCATTGTTACTATATTTACAAACACAACTTTTCAAAATTATGTTCATAAACCATAAGTAAAAGCGTAGATCATCGACTAAGAAGAATTTTTTATCAAAAAATTTCCTGTAGAAAATCTTTTTATCAAAAATTTTTCTATACATTTTTTTTTATCAAAAATTTTTCTGTTGAAAATTTTTTATCAAAAATTTTTCTATAGAAAATTATTTATCAAAAATTTCTCTATTGAAAATTTTGTTATCAACAACTTTTCTATAGAAAATTTTGTTTATCAACAATTTTTTATCAAAAAGATTTCTATAAAAACCAAAATGTTTTCTATAAGAAATTTCTGTATCAAAAATTTTTTAATAGAACATTTTTTTATCAAAAGTTTTTTGTTATCAAAAATTTTTCTAAAGAAATTTTTTTTTATCAAAAATTTTTTTGTGCAAAATTTTTAATCAAAAATTTTTCTACAAAAATTTCTCTATAGAAAATTTTGTTATCAACAACTTTTCTTTAGAAAATGTTTTTATCAAAAAGATTTCTATTAAAATTTTTTTATCAAAAAGTTTTCTATATAAAATTTTCTTAACAAAACGTTTTCTATAGAAAATTTTTTTTTATTAAAATTTTTTCTTTAGAAAAATTTTTATCAATTTTTTTTTTTTTCAAAAATTTTTCTTTAGAAAATTTTTTATCAAAAATTTTTTTATAGAAAATTTTTTTATAAGCAACTTTTCTATAGAAAATTTTTTATCAACATTTTGTTATCAAAAAATTTCTATAAACATTTTTTTATCAAAATGTTCTCTATAAAAAAATTTTGATATGAAAAATTTGTCTTTAAAAAATTTTTTTATCAAAAATGTTACTGTAGAAAATTTATCAGAAAATGTTCAATAGAAATTTTTTTATAAAAAAATTTCAAAAGAAATTTTTTTATCAAAAAATTTTCTATAGAAATTTTTTTATCAAACAATTTTCTATAGAAATTTGTTTATCAAACAATTTTTTATAGAAATTTTTTTATCAAAAATTTTTCTATAGAAAATTTTTTTATCAAAAAATTTTTTATAGACATTTTTTAATCAAAAAATTTTCTATAGAAATTTTTTTAACCAAAAATTTTTCAATAGAAAAATTTTTTAACCAAAAATTTTTCAATAGAAAAATTTTTTAACCAAAAATTTTTCAATAGAAAAAAATTTTTTATCAAAAATTTTTCTATAGAAAATTTCTTTTTCAGAAATTTTTTTATAGAAAATTTTTTTTACCAAATATTTTTCTATAGAAGATTTTTTTATCAAAATGTTTTTTATAGAAAATTTTTTTATTAAAAAGTTTTCTATGGAATTTTTTTTATTAAAAAGTTTTCTATAGAAAATTTGTTTATCAAAAAGTTTTCTATAGAAAATTTTTTTATCAAAAATTTTTCTTTTGAAATTTTTTTTTTTCAAAAATTTTTCTATAGCAACATTTTCTTATCAAAAATTATTCTATCGAAAGTTTTTTTATCAACAAATTTCCTATCGAAAACTTTATTATCAACAACTTTTTTATAGAAAATCTTTTTATTTAAAATTTTTTATCAAAAAGATTTTTTATAAACATTTTTTTTATCGAAAAGTTTTCTATACAAATTTTTTTATCATAAATTTTTCAATCGAAAATTTCTTTATCAAAAATTTTTTTATAAAAAATTTTTTATCAAAATGTTTTTATAGAAAATTTTTTTATCAAAAAGTTTTCTATAGAAAATTTTTTTATCGAAAACTTTTTTATCAAAAGTTTTTCATAGAAAACTTTTTTATCAAAAATTTTTTGATAAAAATTTGTCTATAGAAAATTTTTTATCAAAAATTTTTCTATAGAAAATTTTTTATCCAAAATTTTTCAATAGAAAATTTTTTATCCAAAATTTTTCAATAGAAAATTTTTTATCGAAAATGTTTCTATAGAAAATTTTTCATCAAAAATTTTTCTACAGAATTTTTTTTATAAAAAGTTTTTCTATAGAAAATTTTTTATCAAAAGTTTTTCTATAGAAAATTTTTTATCAAAAGTTTTTCTATAGAAAATTTTTTATCAAAAATTTTTCTATAGAAAATTTTTTATCAAAAATGATCCTATAGAAAATTTTTCTATAGCAACATTTTCTTATTAGAAAGTTTTTTTATCAACAAATTTTCTATCAAAAACTTTTCTATCAAAAACTTTATTGTCAACAACTTTTTTTATAGAAAATCTTTTTATTTAAAATTTTTTATCAAAAAGATTTTTATAAACATTTTTTTTATCGAAAAGTTTTCTATACAAATTTTTTTTTATCATAAATTTTTCAATAGAAAATTTCTTTATCAAAAATTTTTCTGTAGAAAATTTTTTATCAAAATGTTTTCTATAGAAAATTTTTTTATCAAAAACTTTTTTATCAAAAGTTTTTCATAGAAAACTTTTTTATCAAAAATTTTTTGATAAAAATTTTTCTATAGAAAATTTTTTATCAAAAATTTTTCTATAGAAAATTTTTTTTCAAAAATATTTCTATAGAAAATTTTTTATTAAAAATTTTTCTATAGAAAATTTTTTATCAAAAATTTTTCTATAGAAAATTTTTTATCAAACATTTTTCTATAGAAAATTTTTTATCAAAAATTTTTCTATAGAAAATTTTTTATCAAAAATTTTTCTATAGAAAATTTTTTATCAAAAATTTTTCTATAGAATTTTTTTTATCAAAAATTTTTCTATAGAAAATTTTTTATCAAAAATGTTTCTATAGAAAATTTTTTATCAAAAATTTTTCTATAGAAAATTTTTTATCAAAAATTTTTCAATAGAAAATTTTTTATCAAAAATTTTTCTATAGAAAATTTTTTATCAAAAATTTTTCTATAGAAAATTTTTTATCAAAAATTTTTCTGTAGAAAATTTTTTATCAAAAATTTTTCTATAGAAAATTTATTAAAAATTTTTCCAAAAAAAAATGTCATTATCGGCAGTAAATTTTAGATATTGGCAATGAATCGGAATTGTAAAAAAAGAAGATTTGTCTATACTAAAAATTTTATATGAAAATTTTTTCTATTCAAAAAATTTTATATGAAAAATAAAAAAATGGAAAAAAAAAATTTAAATATAAAATTTTTATATAAAAAAAAAATTATTAAAAGTTTTTCACGGAAACAATTTTAAAATGAAAATTTTCTAATGAAACTTTTTTAAATGGAAAATTTTTCTGGAAGAAAAAAAACTTATATTGTAAAAATTCCTGTAGAAAAAACATTTTATATAGCACAATTTTTTATTAAAAATTTTTACATCGTTTCTTAATTTTGACTCTGTAAATTCCATTATCGGAATTATTGAATACTTATATCATTTTTTAACCTCTGTCTTGTCAGATATGTTAGAATAAAGTTTTGGTTTGAGCTTTAGTTGAAGATTGCAAACGAAATTTTTAAATTATAAATATTAGAATTACTCTGTTAGTCAGGTGAAGAACCCTTATAATTCATTTGTTCTCATCCAATTCAACAACCGTCGAGTAGTGTTCGTTAAGTTTGAACAAAGTAAATTCAAGCACCTTGTCAGTTTTTTAACACAGCCAAAAACCAATAACAGCCAACGACAAAAAATGAGAACATTTGTTTATATACAAAATAATTATCAACATGTTGCGTTTGCTATATACATTAGTCTAAAATTAAAATGTTGAGATTGCTCGTGTATGGTTTCTACAGAAATGTCTTCTTATCCTTTCTATAGAAATGTCTTTCTATCGTCAAAATTTCTTTAGAAATATATCGTTAACTTTAACTTTTTATCTCTTGCTGTCGTCAACTTTTCTAAAGAAATTTCTCTTCCTGTCATAAACTTTTCTATAGAAATATCCCTTCCTGTCTTTATATTGAAATTTTTATTAAAATTTCTTCTTATCGTCATCTTTTCAATAGAAATTATTTCACATAAATTGCATTTGAATATTTAATCTTGTTGAACGCTTTAAACGGCTTAGTCTTTTTTTCGCTACTACCAACACTTTTATAGAGCCGCCTCTTTTAAGTGCCAAAAAAGCACGTCATAGAACATGGAACATAGAAAGAGGAATTAACTCCAAAGCTATAAAACCAAAAAGGATGAAATAAAATGGAGTACGTGTACATGAGTTTTAAATCACTTTTAAAATTGAATTAAACATGAAAATCTTGCACAAACCGATTATCAATATATGTATACGAGTACTATGTGGCGGAGTGTGTATTTAAAAGTTGTGCAGATGTCGATAGATAACGTATCTTGAACTAACAGCAACAACAGCAAAAACAATAACAAACTTCAATTGTGGCAACAACAAGTGGCTGTTAGTAGCAACAATGGCACATGCTGAAAAAGAATTAAAGCCCACCAAAAAAGAACATTAAATCGGAGGCAAAAAAGTAAAACGAATGTCTTTAAAAGAATGAATTCTTTTAATTTTTATATAAATAGTTTAATAAATAGTTTAAAGCTTAGAATAACAAATAAGCTTTTTTGTTCCATATAATAGTTCAACAGTTCTCCAATTTTGTAAATTTCAAATAAAGAATTCATTCTTTTGAAATGCCTCTACTAAGGTTTTATTTCTACGCATATTGTACGCAGCATGAGGAAATTGTTTGCTGTCATGACCTTTATGTTACTTTATGCAGCACTTTATTCATTTAAGGTTTTCTTAGTTGGCCGTTGTTTTTTTTATCTTAGATTTCTAGGTGGCAATGAATTTTCTTTTCGCACAACTTGTATATTTTTTTATTAGTTGTGATGGCTAACATGTTAGTGAAAATAGAATTGTAATAGATTATGAAAAGCTTGGACAATATAATAGACTCAGAAAGCTGTTCATAAACACAAACGCAATGTTACCTCCTAACATCGAACAATTCTGGAAGTAATGCAAAATTGAATTTAGTTGAACATGATTTGGTAATGGTACAAGTGATGCATTTTTTAACATTATTTGATATTTCAAAAGATGGTAGTCAAAAAACTAAATCAAAACACTTTCGAGAACTGCTTAAGACATTTTTTGATGGTGACCTTAAAATTCAGCTTCTTTTTTTTTTATTATTGGACCAACACTCAGGGGATGACCCCTACGTATGCATATGCAATGTGATGGAACTAGGAAAAAAGGTTGTGGGAAGGAGGATAGAGGGAGTAGTGTTTGTGGATATTCGATTTGAACCTTTGGATATCATAATTAGAGGGGAAGACTGAAGCAGGAAGTTTATTCCACATTCGTGCTGTGCGGCTAAAAAACGAGTTTTCTCTATAGTGCGTCGTGCGATCCACTGGAAAATCGACTACAAAGGGATGAGCCCTTGTTGAGTTACGTGTGCTACGAAGAAATGTACGGGTTTCTGGAACAAGATCCCTAATTTCGTTTGAGCACATGCCATTGTAGTAGCGATAGAACAGTGAAACGCAACCCACATTACGACGATGCTCCAATGAGGCAATAGAGTTGGCTACCCTACTGTCACCGATAAGCACCTTCGCCCTCTTTTGTATACGGTCGAGAAGCTCCAAAATATACTTTGAAGCACCGGCCCATACATGAGAGTTGTATTCCATTCTCGGTCGGATATAAGTGGTATAGATGTTAAGGAGATCAGTTGGAGCGAAGTATGTCTTACACCGCTTTAGAAATCCGAGACACTTGAATGCTTCTTTCGACACTTGAAAAACGTGATTACTCCAACGGACATCACACTGAATTTTCATGCCTAGAACATCAAGAGTTTCTGATTCCTCAATATTTATGCCACCCATAATTACAGATGATGCAACATTGTTCATAACGCGTTTGTGTGTTAATACACAACATTGGGTCTTTCGAGCATTGAAATCTACCCTGTTAGAACGACCCCAATTGAATATTGTAGAAAGGTCGGAATTTAGCGTATCATTCATGGTTTGCCTCTTGGAATTGATATCCAACATGCTAGGTCCATAGTTGAATGAATACGAATGACAGATGTTGCTATCATCTGCAAAAGAGTAGATAGGATTGGAAGTTTGACATAGAAGGTCATTTAGAAAAATAAGAAATAGAGTAGGAGAAAGAACGGAGCCTTGTAGTACCCCCGAATTGATCTTGAACTCGTCGGACGATATCCCATCTATAACAACTCTTATAGTGCGATCTCTGAGAAAGCTCGATATAAACCGAGAGAAATTGTTACCAACACCAAAAGCAATAAGTTTTGAGAAGCGCTCCATGCCACACTCTATCAAACGCCTTAGAAATATCAAGAGCTATAACTTTACTTTCGCCAAAACGGTGAATAGAACGGCACCATTTTTCTGATAAAAAGGTTAATACATCACCCGTAGAGCGGCCCCTACGAAATCCATACTGCCGGTCGTTTTGTAGGTTATTAGACTCCAAATATTTGACTAGATGATAGTTTATCATACTTTCCATCACTTTGGAAAGCGCGGAACAAATTGCTATTGGGCGGTAATTTTCGGGGTTGCTAGCCTCACCTTTTTTGGGGATTGGCGTTACATTAGCAACCTTCCAACACATGGGAAACTCACCGGCATGGTATAAGGTGCTAAAAAGGTTGGCTAATGGACGAGCTAACGTCGAAGTTTTACACGTCTGATTAAACCACGTTTTGTGACGTAGTTTTACCGAAGACTTTTTCGTTGGTATGAAAGTATTCATTCCCAACTTAATAATATTTTCCACCATTTTCGCCATGGCATTGACATCACTGTCTAGGAAACACAGTTTCCAATTAAAATGCCGAAAGAAGTCGTTGACCTCTGCCCAACGTGCCTTCCCGTAGATAAAAATCTTACGTTTCGTAGCTTAGGACATTTTTTGATGGTGACCTTAAAATTCAGCTTCTTGGGCAACATTAAAGACATGGCTTAAAAGGCCAGAGTTGCACTTTCTCTGGATATTGTTTCGGATAATGAATTTTGCATATGCTACGATAGAGGTGGGCTAGCTTGCTAATATGGATATTAGCTGATTAAAGAGTTTGTTAGTTCCATCTAGCCACCTTTTCCCTTTTCATAGACCGGGTCACATATCTTGTTAAAACAAGTAAGAAAGTGCTATAGTCGGTTGAGCCAGACCATACGATACTCTTCACCACTTAGGTCAAAGAAGTTATTTTTCTTGTATAAAGACATATTTGCTAAATTTTGCAACAATGCAAACATTTTCTCAAGACTTATATATTTAAGCTGTTTCCATCATTTGGACTTATATGAAAGCTATTGTAAAATGTGGACCGATTATCTCGAAATTTAGCAAATTCATTACAGTTTTTACAAAAATTAATTGGTATGAATAATTTCCGACAGGTGGCGCTACTGAAACTTACTCAAAGTCAATTTAATCGTAAGCCGTACATTTAATCATGCTACAATCTTTAGCAAAGTTGTTGCACACGAGCCGACGAAGGTTTATGAATTGGAATAAACCTAAGTCCGACAGGTGGCGCCACAGAAAATTACTCAAAATGAATTAAACCGTAAACTGTGCATTTGATCATGTTATAATCATAAGCAAAGTTATTACGAATAAGCAGACAAAGGTTTCTTATATGGTATGAACAACTTCAGGTGGCGCCACTGCAAACTACTCAAAATGAATTAAATCGTAAACTGTGCATTTGATCAGACTATAATCTTTAGCAAAGTTGCGATAAAATATCGGCTTACATATTAATATTTAATATTAATAATTAGTACCTGGTTGATATGCATTTTGAGGCAAATTTTAAAGTTTTTATATATTTTATTTTATAAAGTACTAAAATAAATTTAGAGGAAAGACATTGTAGAAATATTCAGTTAATTTTGAATTATTTGATTTATTTTGTCCGACCAACACATAGTTTGCATAGTTTACAGTTTAACTCATTGTTGAGGACTGCCTGATTTGACAATCCAAAATTTATCTAATATGCGATTGAGACAAATTTATAGCTCAACGGTTCGAATTGAGCCTTTGTATTTTATTTTTTAAGAAACTATGTAGCACTGCACTAAAATGTCTCTTTTGATAGAATCTTTATCTGTAATTATCTCTCCGTTTAATAGATTTTATTACTTGAACAATGTCTCTTTTTAAAAATTTTGTCCCGCTCTTAGTATATTTTTTCTGTCTTAATATTTTCTATTTTTACCCGAAATTCTTCCGTAATAATTGAAAACACCAACTTATTCGTACGATTTTTAAAGAACTTCTTTTATTTTTATTTATTTCAAAAAAATGTAATTTGTCAAAATAAATATGTATGTACATACATAAGTACAAATAAATAGGTACAGAGTAAACATATAAAAAATATTGACCAGACAGAATTAGCGGTTGTCTTCCAAAAATAAAAATATAAAAGTTATAAATATATATGTACATAAATATACATGCGTATGCATGTCTGAATATCTGTCCCTTTGATCGCGATGCTGACCGTATGTACATACATATGTATGTACAATTGTGTATTGTCATACATATGTACGTAGTTTTGTGCATTTTAAAATTTTAAAGACGGTAGCAGAGGCGGTAAATGTAACAAAAAACAAGAACATTCAGGGTGTTCACAGATAACAAGTATGTGACAAATAATTACAAATAAAATGTTTTAAATTATGAAACAAATAATTAGACAACTAGGGACAAACATTTATGGTGACTTAACATGCCGGGCCCCATTGAAACCCCTGGTTTCAATCAATAGGTAGAATTGCGAGTTTAGCAACGGGACGACGGAGGGTGTTGGTAGAAGTCTTTACATCGGCAACTCGAGCGTAACCATCTGCACCTGGGACAATATTTATGACACGACCAATAACCCATTTCATCGGATGGAGATTATCTTCATGTACTACAACCATATCGTTGACTTTGAGGTTTTGTTGGGGTTTTTGCCATCGAGAACGTTGTTGTAATTGAGCCAAATATTCTTTATGCCACCTGTCCCAAAAATGAGATTTTACAGCAGTGATTCTTTGCCAATGTTGAATACTGGAGATTTCAGAATTGAAGTTGATTTTTTCAGGGATGTGTTTTAAAGGACAGCCAATCAGTAGGTGACCAGGAGTAAGTGCCTCTAAATCATTAGGATCTGACGATGTGGGTGAGATCGGACGAGAGTTCATTACTGCCTCAATCTCAACTAAAGCTGTCATCAATTCTTCAAATGTTAGCTTGGCATTTGAAAGAGTTCGGAACAAGTGACCTTTGGCGGTTTTAACGGCCGCCTCCCAAAGTCCTCCAAAGTGAGGGGCTCTAGGGGGAATAAAGCTGAATTCTATTAAGTTTGCGGCCGCATATGAAGTAATTTTTGCTTTCGTTGACTCCTTATGGAAATTATTATAGAATTCCCTTAATTTTGACTGTGAACCAACAAAATTTGTTGCGTTGTCGCAAAATATTTTTGAAGGTAGCCCCCTGCGCCCAACAAACCGTTTTAAAGCTGCTATGAAAGCATCACTGGACAGGTCTGAGACAGCCTCCAGGTGTACAGCCTTTGATGAAAAGCACACGAAAACGGCTATATACGACTTATATGGGCGCTTCCCTCGAATGCGTAAGTAAGTTGGTATTGGGCCAGCAAAATCGACTCCAACAATTTGAAATGGACGAGAGCCAGAAACACGTTCCTTAGGTAGATTTCCCATTACTTGCGTAAGGAGCTTAGGTTTATATCGGGTACAATGAATGCACTGGTGAACAATTTGTCTGGCAAGAGACCTGCAATTGATTATCCAAAACTGTTGTTGAATAAGAGATACTAATGCCCGTGGACCAGCATGAAAATTGTTGCGATGAATATGAGTAACCATTGTTTTGACAAATGGGTCAGACTTTGGTAGAAGAAGCGGAAACTTTACTTGTTCCGGAAGATTAGAATTGAGTAATCGACCACCAACTCGTATTAATGGAACTCCTGAAACCACTTCTATAAATGGAGCCAGAGATGCCAGTTGACCAGAAACAGAGCCAAATTTTTGTAATTGATTAAATTCTTCAGCGAAGTACGTTTGTTGTAGAATCCAAACAATTCTGTTGAGAGTATAGGTGTACTCATCTGGGGATATAATAGTATCTTTAGGCTTCGTTTTTGAGTGAAGACGAAGGACATATGACATCACCCTTAAGCATTTTGAATAGCTACCAAATTTGTGTATGACCTTCAGCATGTAGGGCGGCTCTTGAACGTTGGTCACAAGGGCTGATTTTCTTTTTTCCAGCAGCATTGTTTCTTCGCTTAGAGTCATGTTGTTATGAACGGGCCAATCAGAATGAGGTTTTTGTAGGAATGATGGACCATGGAGCCAATTCGAGTCACAAAGTTCAGATACAGTACAGCCTCTGGATACTAGGTCGGCAGGATTTTGATCGGTAGGAACGTAACGCCATGAGACATCAGGACTGAGATCTTGTATTTCGGCTACACGATTTCCGACAAATGTTGAAAGTGAAGACGAGTGACTACTTATCCAATGTAGGGTAATTTGTGAGTCACACCAGAAGTAAACATTTGAAATATCGCAATTAAAATGCTGTTTAAGTTGATCCCAAAATTTTGCAAGTAAGTGTGCCCCACACAGCTCCAGTCGTGGCAGTGTACTTGTTTTTAACGGTGCCACACGAGATTTTGATGCCAACAAGTTTACTGAGACATTTTCGTACGAATCTCTACAAACGAAATAGAGACAGCAACCATAAGCCTTTATGGATGCATCGCTGAAACCATGGACTTCAAGTGTTGTTGTATTTGCCATTCGAACAAAACGGCCAATTTTTAATTGGGGTAGATTATGAAAATCTTCGACGATATTATTCCATGCCGTGTCAACTTCTTGTGGAACAGATTCATCCCAGTCACATTTTATGAGCCAAAGTTTCTGTAGAAGAATTTTAGTTTTTATAGTAAGCGGGCTGATAAGACCCATAGGATCAAACAGCGTTGAAGTTAGAGACAAGATGGAACGTTTTGTATTTTTTGTGTAGGCTTTATTAGGTCGAAATTCGAAACGAAATGTGTCATCTGAAGGGTCCCAAGAGATACCCAATGTAGTTGTGACGTCATAGTCAATGCGCACCACTTTAGAGCCATTGTTGGTTAAATTAAGTTCTGGGCAATTGCTGTGCCATTTTGATAAAGACAATTTTGAATGAGTCAAAATATCTGTTACCTGACCTTTGATGAGCTGCAATGTATGTAGGTCATCTGCGCCAGTTATCATGTCGTCCACATAGAAATCGGTGGTAATGACTGCCTTGCCGACTTCATGAGGCTTGGAGTACCGCTCTGCTGCATAATGTAGGCTGCGAATAGCGAGATAGGGTGCTGATGCTGTACCGTAAGTAACGGTGTTGAGAACGTAAGTTTTTAGAGGCTTCGAGTTGTCGTCACGCCATAAGATGAGCTGCAAATTTCGGTCTTCCGGGTGTACTAAAACCTGTCTGTACATTTTAACGATGTCAGCAGTAAGACCATATTGATGATATCTAAAACGGAGCAGAGTTATCAGCAATGTATTTTGTATCGTTGGGCCTACCATCATTATGTCGTTAAGTGAAAGTTGGGATGATGATCGACATGACGCATCGAAAACGACCCGAAGTTTTGTTGAGACACTTTCCGGACGTAAGACGCAATGGTGAGGTATATAATACTGTGGTTGAGAAACGGGTGAGCTAAGTTGAGTCATGTGGCCCATCTCCTCGTACTCCTTCATAAACTGCTTATATTGTTCCTTTAATTGAGGACTTTTGTTTAATTTTCTCTCTATGGACCAAAAACGACGTTCAGCAATATCTTTCGAATCACCGAGACATGTTGGATTAGACTTTAGGGGCAGCTTCACCATTATCCGACCATCGCTTTGAACCATGACGTGCTTAAGAAAATGTTGTTCGCATTGTTGTTGCTCTGGCGAAAAGCATTGACGTTTGCCTTCGACAGTTTCTAGCTTCCATAACTTCTCGACATTTTGATTAATTTCATTTTTATCAACCTCCACAATAGAATAGGATGACCCTGTAGACGACTGAGCGGTTTTGCTGATGTACTTTCCGGAGACAATCCAACCGAAAAGTGTTTTTTGCAGCGTTGGCAAGTATTCCTCAGGGCGAATTTGTCCCACAGAAAGAATTGAGAAAAATAGTTCTGCACCTAGGAGCAAGTCTATGCCTCGACGACGATGAAACTCGGGATCTGCTAGATCTATGTTAGAAGGCAGATTGAAATCACGAAGAGACATATTCTCATCAGGATGGTAGCCAGTAATATTACGGGAGATTAAAAATTCAAGAGAAAGTTCAAAATTGTTTAATCTAGATCTTATGGTGGTCTGAGTTGAATATGGTACCTTGAGACCACATGAGCCAATTCCCACAACATCTACTGAATTGTTCGATTTTTTCAATTTTAATGTATTAGAAAGGTACTCACTTATGAAATTGACTTGGGAGCATGAATCCAAAAGCGCTCTTGCCAAATGGTATTTTCCTTCTGAGTCACGAACTAAAACCAATGCAGTTGCCAAAATTACCTTGCTTTTCATAGGGGCAGAATTTTGTTGAAAGGTGCCATGAGCGGCTGCAGAACTTCCTGAGGGACCATCTTCATCAGGTTGCTTATGTAGAAGCGAGTGATGACGCTGTTTGCAGAAACGACACGAATAGCGAGAGGTACATTGAGAATCATTATGTCCCTTTGATAAACAGTTGAGACAAAGATTTTGTTTTTTAGCCTGGTCAATGCGTTGATCTACAGGCAAAACGATGAAACGTTGACATGTTGTAATGTAGTGACCCTGCTTTGAACAATGATTGCAAGCCGGTTGAGTCACATTTTTTGTCACGAACGAATGTTGTTTATTATGAGAATCATTATGCGAATGATTCTTTGAGCTTGAAGAAGATTGTTCTTTGGTGGCCCTTCTACACTGTGCATCTAGTTGTTGACAACGCCTGTCCAACATTGTACAGCAGTCTGTCCAAGAAGGCAATTTCGTATAATCGATGAATTCATCCCACCTTTGTTTTGTTTGGTAGTCAACCTTGGTCATTGCCAGATGGATTATGAATGCGTCACAGATCTCCTGGTATGAGCCAAGTGATTTCAACGAACTATAAAGAGCTGAAATTGTGTCCACGATATTTCTTAATTGGTTCGGAATTGGTTTGGAAGACTTCGGGATATCAAACATTGAGGTAACAGTTTCCAAAAAGATTAGAGTATTGTTGTCGTATCTTTCCTTCAGTCTATTGAGCGCCTTAGGATAGTTCTCGTCTGTTACCTGGAATGCCTTGATAGTTGCAAGAGCTTCTCCACTAATGCAGGATAATAAATGGTTGAACTTCTCAGAGACAGATATAGTTTGATCGTTGTGAACCAGATTGTTAAAAGTATTTATGAAATTTTTGTATTCTAAATACTTGCCATCGAATTTGGGTAACTTGAGGTTTGGTAGACGATTGGATGCGGTATGAGGCACAAAAAATGACTGTTCCTGTACACTCTGACGCCTTTCCTTACCTAACTGTGTAAGTATGAGACTTTTCACAGCAATGTATAGCTCGTCTATTTCTGTCCTACCAGATTCTTCGGGTGACAAACGTTCAATTTGATTCTGACAATATATTGCCTGCTTGTAGTATGATTCAATGATACCTAACCTGCATTCAAGTTCAGTGTGGGACAAACCTTCAGGCGCTTCGACAATCTTTTTTATTCGGGTGATACTTCCTTTAGACGATGCTCGTAAAGTTTTTAGCTCTTCTATAGTCATCCCCTTTTGTGATGAGCCACCTTCATTTATTATGCCCTTATGGGATGAGCTACCGTCATTCATCTTGAAATATTCACCTTTTCACAGAATTAGCTTTGAATAATAAATACCTGAAATGCACTTCAGATTCGTAGCCACAAAATGAGGACGTTAAATGTTGTAGTGTCCTGTCACGGTCGCCAATGTTGAGGACTGCCTGATTTGACAATCCAAAATTTATCTAATATGCGATTGAGACAAATTTATAGCTCAACGGTTCGAATTGAGCCTTTGTATTTTATTTTTTAAGAAACTATGTAGCACTGCACTAAAATGTCTCTTTTGATAGAATCTTTATCTGTAATTATCTCTCCGTTTAATAGATTTTATTACTTGAACAATGTCTCTTTTTAAAAATTTTGTCCCGCTCTTAGTATATTTTTTCTGTCTTAATATTTTCTATTTTTACCCGAAATTCTTCCGTAATAATTGAAAACACCAACTTATTCGTACGATTTTTAAAGAACTTCTTTTATTTTTATTTATTTCAAAAAAATGTAATTTGTCAAAATAAATATGTATGTACATTAGGGTTGCCAGTCAGGCTGGATTCGACTGGATTGTCCAGCTTTTTCAACGTTTGTCCAGTGTCAAGCTAAAATTAAATTTGTCCAGCTGAAATGTCAAAATTAAATTTTTTTAAATAAAAACAATTTTTATGAAAAAGAACGCAATAAAAACTTTTGGAAAATTGTATTTTCTTTTTTACTTAAGTGATTTATGCGTTGATTAATTGATTGTCTGATCAAGTTCATTTTGCAATAAAATAACTATAACTAACTTTATCAAATTTCCCCATTGTTGGCAACTATGATTCTATGTTTGAATTTGAAACTTATGTCGTTAATTATGTTGACGGCGGTACCAAGATAAACAAATTCTTTTATAACCTCGTAGCTATAGTTCTCAATGATCACATGTGGTCCAATTCTTAAGTTTTTTTTTGATTCATTGACAACTAGACCCATTTTATTACATTTCTTCTCGATACTTGAAAAAGCGGCAGTCGAACCGCAAAATGTGCGTCCGCCCCATGATATCAATGTCATCGACAAACGCAAGTAGAATGTGTTTTCTGTTGAAAATTGTTTCAGATGTAATAGCTGCAGCATCTCGGACGATTTCATTTTCTCTCGATATCGCTGCGGTTAATTACGGTATTCGGTTTTCAAAAATTGAAAGATTCATCGAAGCAAATTATTAACGCAAGTTTTTTATTTTTAATGTCCAGCTAATTTTTGGGTTGTCAAGCTTTTTTTCCCTTATGTCCAGCTTTTTCAGGATTTGTGTCTGGCAACCCTAATGTACATACATAAGTACAAATAAATAGGTACAGAGTAAACATATAAAAAATATTGACCAGACAGAATTAGCGGTTGTCTTCCAAAAATAAAAATATAAAAGTTATAAATATATATGTACATAAATATACATGCGTATGCATGTCTGAATATCTGTCCCTTTGATCGCGATGCTGACCGTATGTACATACATATGTATGTACAATTGTGTATTGTCATACATATGTACGTAGTTTTGTGCATTTTAAAATTTTAAAGACGGTAGCAGAGGCGGTAAATGTAACAAAAAACAAGAACATTCAGGGTGTTCACAGATAACAAGTATGTGACAAATAATTACAAATAAAATGTTTTAAATTATGAAACAAATAATTAGACAACTAGGGACAAACATTTATGGTGACTTAACATTCATTTTGAATAATTTTGGAAATTATTCATATCAACAGAAACCTCCGTCGACTCATGCGCAACAACTTTGCTAAAGATTATAGTCTGATCAAATGCACAGTTTACGATTTAATTCATTTTACCAACTAAGAACCTTCGTCGGCTCATGTGCAACAACTTTGCTAAAGATTGTAGCATGATTAAATGTACAGATTACGATTAAATTGACTTTGAGTAAGTTTCTGTAGCGCCACCTGTCGGAAATTATTCATACCAACTAAAAAGCCTTCGTCGGCTCATGCGCTACAACTTTCCTTAAGATCATAGCATGATCAAATGTACAGTTTATGTTTTAATTAATTTTTAGTAATTTTCAGTGGCGCCATCTCTCGGAAATGAGTGTTATCAACTTTAAAACCTTCGCCGGCTTATCCGCAACATCTTCGCTAAAGAGCATAACATAATCAAATTCACAGTTTACTATTCTATAAAGAACATACATACAGACAAACATTCATTTGTTTAAAATAATAATACTAATTTTCCCCCTTTTTATTCCCTAATTTCTAAAAGTTCCATATGTATATCTGGTACTTTTTTTGTGCCAATTGAATTCGGTACATTTTTTTAAAGCGCATTTAACATAATGTATAATGTTCCTATTCATATTACTTTGGAGATGTTAAGTTATCATTTTATCCCTTTTTTACCCATTTTGGCTCCAAAATCAAAAAAGTACCAAATACGTGTTTCATGTTTCTTTTACATCTATTGATTGCAGTAACAAGTTTCTTTCTATATTCTTTAGTTTAAAATATAAGAGTGGGTTAAAAAGGTGCCAAAAAAACTATTTTCACCCTTTTTTACCCCCTACCGGACATAGTTTCAAAAAAGTACCAAACACCTGTCCGCTTATTTTTATAGCTGTTTAAAACGTAATTTTAATTTTGTTTCTATACCTATTACTTTAGGAGACATAGCGTTTTCGATTTTTTCCCCTTTTTACCCGTTTTTACCCTCTTAGAGGTAAAAGTTCCAAAAGTCCCTTCTTCTTCGACCTATACATCAAAAAAGATACCCACTGTCCAAATTTTATCAAAATCGTATCGTTAGAGCCGTTTTCGAGATAGCCATTCTATATATATATATATATATATATATATATATATATATCTATATATATAAAACTCTAACGTGACTGACTGACTGACTGACTGACTGACTGACTGACTCATCATCGCACAGCCCAAACGGCTAAAGCTAGAGAGCTGAAATTTTGACAGCTGGTACATTTTTCAAAGTATAGATCCACTAAGACGGGATTTTTGGAAATTCGGTCTCTAAGGGGGTAAAAAGGGGTAAAAAAGGGAAAAATTAGTAATGCTGTATCTCCGGAAGTAAACGTCATAGGCCCAAAATTGAAATTGCGTTGGGATCAGCTGCAAAAATAAGTAGACACGTGTTTGGTACTTTTTAGCAGATGGGACAAATAGGGGGTAAAAAGGGTAAAAATGAAATGTTGGTACTTTTTTAAACCCATGTGTATCTTTTAAACCAATCAACAGAGTAACAAAATTCAAAACGGAGCCGGTAAACAAGAAAAAAATATTAGACACGTGTTTGGTACTATTTTGATTCAGGGTTCAAAAAGGGGGAAAAGCGGGGAAAAAAATTTAGGGTAGGTCCATTTTTCTTTTTCTTTGTATTTGACTTGAACCAATAAAGCTACCAATAAAATTTATAGGGAGGTCGATTGCCCAGTACAAAATATTAAATATGTGTTTGGTA
This sequence comes from Stomorhina lunata, assembly GCA_933228675.1. Classification (NCBI taxonomy): domain Eukaryota; kingdom Metazoa; phylum Arthropoda; class Insecta; order Diptera; family Rhiniidae; genus Stomorhina; species Stomorhina lunata. The sequence continues at coordinate 95,571,702 of OW121741.1, forward strand.
CTTTTTTCAATTAAAAGGGTAAAAAAGGGAAAAATCGGTAACATTATATCTCCTTAACCAACAGCGATAGAAGCGAAAATTAAATTGGCTTGAGATTAGCACTAAAAATTAAGGGACACGTGTTCGGTACTTTTTTGAAAATCGGCCGCCTAGCGGGCAAAACAGGGTAGAAAAGGGAGAAATTAGTAACATCATATCTCCGAAACCAACATAGACAGAAACAAAGTTGAAATTGGATTTGAATCGCCTACAAAAATAAGGGGACACGTGTTTGGTACTTTTTTGAAAATGGCACTAATAAGGATAAAAAAGGGTAAAAACTATATTTTAGTACTTTTTTTAACCCATATGTATCTTTTGAACTAATAAACATAGAAACATATTTTATATCGCAACCGACAGATATTAAAAAAGAACTAAATACGTATTTGGTACTTTTGCGATTAATGGGGTACAAAAGGGTAAAAAAAGGGAATATATTCAAGGATAGGTTTTTTGCTTTTTAGCCATGGATATCTTTTAGGCTAATGAAGTTAGAAGTATAATTTATTGACTGGTAGATTTACATTGAAAAGAAATAAGCTACGTGTTTGGTACTTTTTTTTAATTTTGGGGGTAAAAATCGGTAAAGTATATCTTCTAAACCCAAAGTGATAGAAACAAAAACTAAATTGGTCTGAGATTGGCACTTAAAATTAAGGAACACATGTTCGGTACTGTTTTGAAGTTCAACCTCTTAGAAGGTAAAACAGGGTAGAAAAGGGAGAAATTAGTAACATCATATCTCCGAAACCAACATCGATGCAAACAAAGTTGAAATTGGATTTGAATCGGCTAGGAAAATAAGGAGGCACGTGCTTGGTACTTTTTTGGAAATGGCATTAATAAGGATAAAAAAGGGTAAAAACTATATTTTGGTACTTTTTTCAACTAATATGTATCTTTTGAACTAATAAATACAGAAACATAATTTATATCGCAACAGATAGATATTAAAAAACAATTAAATACGTATTTGGTACTTTTGCAATTAATGGGATACAAAAGGGTAAAAAAGGGAAAATATTTAAGGGTAGGTTTTTTGTTTTTAGCTATGAATATCTTTTAGGCTAATGAAGCCAGAAGTATAATTTATTGACTGGTCGATTGACAAAGAAAAAATAAAATACATTTTTGGTACTTTTTTTAATTTTGGGGGTAAAAATATATCTTCTAAATCAAAAGTGATAGAAACCAAAACTAAATTAGTCTGAGATCAGCACTAAAAATTAAGGGACAAGTATTCGGTACTTTTTTGAAATTCGGCCTTTTAAAGGGTAAAACAGGGTAGAAAAGGGAGAAATTAGTAACATCATATCTCCGAAACTAACACCGATGCAAAAGAAGTTTAAATTGGATTTGAATCGGATAAAAAAATAAATGGCCACGTATTTGGTACTATTTCAAAAATGGTACTAATAAGAATAAAAAAGGGTAAAAACTATATTTTGGTACTTTTTTAACACATATATATTTTTTGAACTAATAAACATAGAAACATAATTTATATCGCAACTGATAGGCATTAAAAAACTATTAAACACGTATTTGGTACTTTTGCGATTAATGTGGGACGAAAGGGTAAAAAAAAGGGAAAATATTCAAGAGTAGGTTTTTTGCTTTTTAGCTAAGAATATCTTTTCGGCTAATGAAGCCAGAAGCATAATTTATTGGCTGGTAAATTGACACTGAAAAAAGTAAAATAAGTGTCTGGTACTTTTTTTAATTTTGGGGGTAAAAATCGGTAAAAATATATCTTCTTAGCCAAAAGTGATAGAAACAACAACTAAATCGGTCTAAAATCGGCACTTTAAATTAAGGGACATGTATTCGGTACTTTTTTCTTTAATTCGGCCGTTTTGGGGTTAAAACAGGGAAAAAATGGGAAATATTAGTAACGTCATATCTCCGAAATTCAAAACGATAGGAATAGAGTTGAAATTTGCTTCGGATGGGCTGAAAAAAAAACGAGAAACGTATTTGGTACTTTTTTGAATATGGTACTAATAAGGGTAAAAAAGGGCAAAAACTATATTTTGGTACTTTTTTGAACCCATACGTATCTTTTGAAATAACAAACATAGAGAAACAGTAAACGTCACAATTGATAAGTAACAAAGAATTATTAGACACGTATTTGGTACTTTTACGATAATTGAGGTAAAAAAGATAAAAAAATATTCAAGGGTAGGTTTTTAACTAATGAAGCCAGAACTATAATTTACAGACGGGTGGATTCATATTGAAAAAGTAAATTGAAAAAAATTGAAAAAGAAAATGGATAAATTAGTAACATCATATCTCCGAAATTTACATCGTTAGAAACAAAGTTGAAATTGGATTTGGATCATCTTGCAAAAAAAGGGGACACGAGTTTGGTACTTTTTTGGAAATGGAACTAATAAGGGAGAAAAAGGGAAAAAACTATATTTTGGTACTTTATTAACCCTATAAGTATCTCTTGAACTAATAAACATAAATACTCTATTTACATCACAATTGATAAGGACTAACAAAAATTAAGAAGGTGCTTGGCGCTTTTACGATAAATGAGGCACAAAAGAGTAAAAACTATGAATATCATTTAAACAAATAAAGCCAGAAGTATAATTTACAGACAGGTCTATTCACATTGCAGAAGTATAAGACACGCGATTGATTCCTTTTTTTAATGTTTGGAGTAAAAAGGGGGAAAATAGGTAACGTAATATCTCATAAATCAAAAGTGATAGAAACAAAGATTAAATTGGTCTATGATCAGCATTAAAAATTAAAGGACACGGGTTCGGTATTTTTTTTAATTTGGCCGCTTATGGTTAAAACAGGCTAGAAAATGAATAAATCATATAATCGGCTAGAAAATGAAAGGGACATGTGTTCTGTACTTTTTTTGGAAATGGCACTAATAAGGGCAAAAAGGGTAAAAACTATATTTTTGTACTTGCGTATCCATGCGTATCTTTTGAACTTATAAACATAAAGACTCACTTTATGCCACAATCAATAAGTATTAACAAAATATTAAACATGTGCTTGGTACTTTTACGATAAATGGGGTTCCAAAAGGTGAAAACGGGAAAATATTCATTTAAGCTAATGAAGTCAAAAGTATAAATTAGAGATGTGTCAATCAAAGGGGTAAAAAAGGGAAAAATCGATGACATTATATCTTCTAAACCTAATGGATGGAAACAAACACTAAAATGGTCTAAGATCAGCCCTAAAAATTAAGGGACTTTTCAGTACTTTTTGCAAATTAAACAGTTTTGGGGTTAAAATAGGGTAGAAAATAAAAACATTAGTAAAGTTATATCTCTGATACTAATATCGACAGAAAAAAAATTTAAATTGGATTTAGATCGAATAGAAAAATAAAAAGTCATGTTTTTAGTAGGTACTTTTCGTAAATGAGCTAAAAATAGGGAATAAAAAGGATAAAAACTAAATTTTGGTACTTTTTTGACCCATATATAATTTTTGAATCAATTATTATAGAAACAAAATTTATACCGCAATCGAAAATAACAAAAACGGGTCAAAAATTTAAAGATAGGTTTTTTCCTTTTAAACTGTGCATGTTGTTTAAATCAATAAAATAATAAATAAATCAATGATTTATGGACTGTTCTATTGACATTGAAGAAATATGTGACAGGTGTTTGGTATTTTTTTCAATTAACAAAAATGGAGTTAAGATCAGCAATAAAAATATTAGGACATGTATCCGGATTTTTTTTTTTTTAATTTGGCTGATCAGGGGTAACCAACGGGTAAAAAAAGGAAACTTTTGTAAAATATTCAAAATCAAAAGCGACAAGAACAAGATTTAAATTGGGTTAGCAATCAAAATTGGGTCAGCTACAAAAATAAGGGAGGCGTGTGTAGTACTTTTTTGAAAATGTAGAGGGTAGGTACTTATTTTGTCCTATATGTATCTTAAGAACCAATAAGTATTTAATTTAATTTATATCGGAATTGATAAATAAGTGAAAAAGTTATTTTGGTAAATTTTGTAACTTTGTCAATTCAAATGGTGCCGCTAACGAAGTAGCGGGTTATAAAGCTAGTATATATATATATATATATATATATATATATATATATATATATATATATACATACAATTATTGCTCGTTTAAGAACATAAGATAAGATATGACTTTTTATTACATAAAGTGAATACAATTAAATAAGCGATTCACTATAATTACCATCTTTCCAAAAACTCTTAGAAATTCCAATAACATTCCTAAGACTTTACATAAAAATATGCCATTGACTATAATTATCATCTTATTAGATACTCTTAGAAATTCTGGTAATATTTATTTTATGGTTTTATATAAAAATGTCCAAAATTACTCTTAACTATGGTCATAAGCTCAAGACGATAATTGAACCGTTTTCTAAATACCTGCAACAGCCACTTGTGCATGCAACCATTTACAAGCGTCTTTTAGATCAGTTTTGAAAAGAAATGAGAATAATATGTAAGTAAGAATATATTATGATAGGTCAAAGCCGAACTTATGATACTATACACGGAGGTAAATGTGGACTGATTATCAAAAAGTATTTTCCATATTTACAAAAAACAACATAGCATACACTTTCTCAAGATTTATTGGGACTTATATTAAAGCTAGGGACAGGAACCCAGACTTTTAAGGAAACATTGTGTAACATACCTTAGGGATAATAATTGAAAATAATTTATTTTGCAAAAAGTTGAATAAAATTGTATACCTAAACATATTCGTTTGTTTGTCAAAACAGTTAGTTTAAATGAAATTCTATTACTAACAAGGAACTTTTGTCGAATAAGTTACAATATTGTGAACCTTATACTCTACATATTATTTAGGCCATCCTAAAAGTATACTACACAAGTGTTTCTAATATATCTTACATTTCAAGCGATATCGAATGCGGCTTTTTCTCCCCAGCTTTTTTCGTAAATTGAACTTTGATTACAACCATTATGTAACACAAGAAGTAAAATATAGTCAAAGGTGTTACATATATTTGCAAAATCTTATAATACCCCTCCTACCCATGTTGGTGTAGTGTATAAAAATTGCTTCCATTTGCCAGATTTTTTTATCCGTTTTTTGGTTTTCTTCCTAAGAAATGTCATTAAGAATGGTTTGCATTTATACACTTCCTTGATGGCAATCGTTTTGAAAACATTTGAATTCATTTCTGTTCTTTTTTTGTTTGTCTATTTTGAATGGAGAACATCATTGTCAGAGACACATGTTAGGCAGAATGTTTTTATTAAAAGTAACATTTAAATTCATCATTTAACATTACTTCATCATGAACTGAATAATGGAAATACTCGAAACATTTAAGCGAACATGTTGATCGTTTACAAAAAAAGTGAAGTAAATCAAAATTGTATAGTTTTGTTTAAGAGGGACAAAAAATGTTTTTTTTATAGAAACATTTTTAATGAAAAATTTTTCTATAGAAAAAATCTTTAATGAAAAATTTTTCTATAGAAAAAATCTTTAATGAAAAATTTTTCTTTAGAAAAAATCTATAATGAAAAATTTTTTTGAAAAAAAAATTTTTTATCGAAAATTTTTCTATAGAAAAAAATGTTTATTGAAAATTTTTCTATAGAAACATTTTTTATCGAAAGTTTTTTTATAGAAAAAATTTTTTATCGAAAATTCTTCTGTAGAAAAATTTTTTTATCGAAAATTTTTCTAAAGAAAAATTTTTTTACCGAAAATTTTTCTAAAGAAAATTTTTTTTATCAAAAATTTTTCTATAGAAAAATCTTTTTATCGAAAATTTGTCTATAGAAAAATTCTTTTATCAAAAATTTTTCTATAGAAAAATTCTTTTATCGAAAATTTTTCTATAGAAAAATTTTTTTATCGATTTTTTTATCGAAAATTTTTCTATAGAAGAATTTTTTTATCGAAAATTTTTCTATAGAAACATTTTTTATCGAAAATTTTTATGTAGAAAAATTTTTTTATCGAAAATTTTTCTATAGAAAAATTTTTTTATCGAAAATTTTTCTATAGAAAAATTTTTTTATCGAAAATTTTTCTATAGAAAAATTTTATTATCGAAAAATTTTTCTATAGAAAAATTCTTTTATCGAATATTTTTCTATAGAAAACATTTTTTGTAGAAAATTTTTCTATAGAAAAATTCTTTTATCGAAAATTTTTCTATAGAAAAATTTTATTTTATCGAAAATTTTTCTATAGAAAAATTTTATTTTATCGAAAATTTTTCTATAGAAAAATTTTATTTTATCGAAAATTTTTCTATAGAAAAATTTTATTTTATCGAAAATTTTTCTATAGAAAAATTTTATTTTATCGAAAATTTTTCTATAGAAAAATTTTATTTTATCGAAAATTTTTCTATAGAAAAATTTTATTTTATCGAAAATTTTTCTATAGAAAAATTTTATTTTATCGAAAATTTTTCTATAGAAAAATTTTATTTTATCGAAAATTTTTCTATAGAAAAATTTTATTTTATCGAAAATTTTTCTATAGAAAAATTTTATTTAATCGAAAATTTTTCTATAGAAAAAATTTATTATCGAAAATTTTTCTATAGAAAAATTTTATTTTATCGAAAAATTTTATTTTATCGAAAATTTTTCTATAGAAAAATTTTATTTTATCGAAAATTTTTCTATAGAAAAATTTTATTTTATCGAAAATTTTTCTATAGAAAAATTTTATTTTATCGAAAATTTTTCTATAGAAAAATTTTATTTTATCGAAAATTTTTCTATAGAAAAATTTTATTTTATCGAAAATTTTTCTATAGAAAAATTTTATTTTATCGAAAATTTTTCTATAGAAAAATTTTATTTTATCGAAAATTTTTCTATAGAAAAATTTTATTTTATCGAAAATTTTTCTATAGAAAAATTTTATTTTATCGAAAATTTTTCTATAGAAAAATTTTATTTTATCGAAAATTTTTCTATAGAAAAATTTTATTTTATCGAAAATTTTTCTATAGAAAAATTTTATTTTGTCGAAAATTTTTCTATAGAAAAATTTTATTTTGTCGAAAATTTTTCTATAGAAAAATTCTTTTATCGAATATTTTTCTATAGAAACAATTTTTTGTAGAATATTTTTCTATAGAAAAAATTTTTTGTAGAAAATTTTTCTATAGAAAAATTTTTTTATCGAAAATTTTTCTATAAAAAAATTTTTTTATCGAAAATTTTTGTATAAAAAAATTTTTTTATCGAAAATTTTTCTATAGAAAAATTTTTTTATCGAAAATCTTTCTATAGAAAAATTTTTTTATCGAAAATTTTTCTATAGAAAAATTTTTTTATCGAAAATTTTTCTATAGAAAAATTTTTTTATCGAAAATTTTTCTATAGAAAAATTTTTTTATCGAAAATTTTTCTATAGAAAAATTTTTTTATCGAAAATTTTTCCATAGAAAAATTTTTTTATCGAAAAATTTTCCATAGAAAAATTTTTTTATCGAAAATTTTTCTATAAAATTTTCTACAAAATTTTTCTATAGAAAAATTTTTTTACCGAAAATTTTTCTGTAGAAAAATTTTTTTTATCGAAAACTTTTCTATAGAAAAATTTTTTTTATCGGAAATTTTTCTACAAAAAATTATTTTTACCGAAAAAAAAATTTCTATGGAAAAGAATTATGATTTTTAATTTATATCATTATTCATATAAATGATCAATATCAACAGACAATGTCTTGTATTAGGAATAAATCCAATAACATCAACAGCAACAACAATAACTGCCAAACGTCCTCTAAGAATGACATATGATCCAGGCAAATGTGAACACAGACAATACTCGTAATAACATGAGTCAGAACATCAAGGAAAAAAAATGACAAAAATGCAAAAAAGAAAAAAATACGATTAGAAACATGCAAAATAGATGACAAGACCACCTTAGAAGACATGAGAGTGAATTTCATTAGAAACGATCACAAAAACTATAACAACAAACAAATGACTTAAACAAGTTTGTGTCTTGAGTCTTTTGTTTTTGATAGAGCAAAAATCGTCATAAAGGGTTAGATATCAAACTTTCCGTCCTTAAACTTCAGGTTAATTGTTGCTAACATTATTTAAAGGTATTATATAAAATGTTAACTATATTTCCAGATTATATAAACTCCTACGTCAACTTTAAAATAGAAGGGGATTTACCATAAAACTAAACATTATTCAATACCGTTAATGTGACCGAATTTCACACAAGAAAACTGAATTGTAAATTGTTTTATTCTTGAATTAAGAAAAACCAAAAAACAAATAAAACATTTCTCAACAAATTATATAAAATTTATTTTGTTTTCAGTCTAAAGGGTGACCTGGTTAACTCCTCCTTCTTTCACCTTATCCAACCATTACAGCATGAATTTTAAACACTAGCAGACAAAAAAAAGCTAAGAATGGAAAGAAATCATTTAAGTCATGGTTCATGCTTGCTGTGAGGCGGCACACATTATATACCATATCTACTTGGTATGCGGCATTTGAGTTAGAGACCAAACAAACAAACTCCTAGCAATCACACGTAATTTTGTTTTAAATTTAAACTAAAAAGTAGTGTTACCAACAACACCAATGCCCCGCAGCCCCCTTCTCCTCCTTTGTCAAGAACGATATTTTATATTCCAAACATAAAGTAAAACAAAGTACAATTCTCATAGTAATTTATTTCTACAGTGAATATTTGAAATAAAATTTGAATTTTACGGGGGTGAGTTCATGACAAAATGGACAAGGTTACGGATCGATGTCTTTAATTTTGTCCTTGCCTTTTTATAAATACTTTAATCTTTCAATCAAAAGAATTTAAATCTACGTGATATAGGCTTTAATATGAGTCTAGATTAATTTGAGGCTCTATGCTCTACTGGGAGTTAAGAATAACAGAAGATTAATCTGGACAACTAACATATCAAAAGTTATAGGAATTTGAAATGGATATAATTTGGAAAAACTGCCATAAAACCTGAAACAAAGCGAATTTAAAATTTTTGAAGAATTTTAAGAATTGTATGTGTTTAAAGAATACATGCAAACGAATTCATCCCACTATAAGCCTTTGATAATTCTATTATTTGTTTGTGAATTCTAAAAAGTTTCACTGTCCACTTTCATCTGGAATCCCTCAATTTCTTTTTTTTCCTCTACAAAATATTTGTTTTTGTGTTGATTAAACAACAAACTAAGATAAAAATAGTAAAACTAAAGTAAGAATACATTAAATATATAGAACTTATTGTGAAAACCTTTAAACTTGAACTCATGCTTACAGTCGTGCTTATGTCATTTTGGTGTTACAGTAAAATTAGAAAATTTTCATTGACTAAAAATAAAAAAACACACAAAATTATTCAAATGATTAGACATGCATTGAATCAGCTGTGCTCCAGATTTGGTTGCTAATTTTGTAAAAGTACCAGAGACAATAGTAATTTTGCTTTGGGTTTCTTGAAGATATTTTGCAGTGATAGATTATTACAATTGCTGATACGATGCAAAAGAATTTTCTTTTTTTCAACAATTTTTCAAAAAATTATAAAAATTCAAACAAAAAAATACGGAAATTTTTGACTCCGGACCACAAATGGAGCTGTATTCTATTTTAGGTGCAATGGAGTGAAATATTTCTGTTCAACTTGCCGTCACAGTCAAACAACAACAATTAAACCGAGAAGTCAAACACAATTCAAGGGAAGAGCTGATAAGTTAGTCTGCAAAACAGGTTGATCCAATTACCATAATCGTATTAATAATAACAAAATCGCTAAGCTATTGGTATTGTTGGTAAAACCTTTGGACTAAATTCGGTTGACGTAGCTTTATAGTTCTACATTTAAAACTATTTTAGTGGTTTCCAAAGTATTTACTTTGATCAAAATTCGGTCTCCAACCCGGGTATAGTTTTACATTAATAAGTTGTTAAATACTTTTCGTTGTGATTAATATGTATTTAGTTAGGCTTAACACGTAAATAGTAATACGCCAGATCCATATATTTCGTTAGGAGTTCCTAATGCATTCATCATATATAAAGACGGGGCTGAACATTGATTGATGCCTATCTAATTTCATAGGTGCAATCTTAGTATAATGAATGTACCTCCAAATCTTTTTGATTGTAGATATAAAAAGGGGCTGTTATATATATAAAAATTATAGCCAAATGTTGACCGATTGTAACACACTGGCTGGCATATATATTGAGCTTATTCTTGCAAAATTTAGTGACCATATCTATCATAGTTTCTAATTTAATAGCTTTTAACTGGCCTTTGCTAAAATTTTTGGTTTCCGTGAGTGTTTTTCACATGAAAGCTAAAGTCAAATATGGACTGATTCCTATAAAATTTGATAAACTGATCAAAAATTGCATAAAATATCTCTATTTTAAATTTAATCGTCATAGCTATTACAATTGTAATCAATTTATCACCATTAATGTGTTTCCCGGGGCAGGGTTATATGGGAGCTCTAACTAAATTTGAACCGATTTTGTCCATTTTCAACACACATCTTTTTCAAGATATCCGAAATACTTTTGTAAAATTTTGTCTCTCTAACTCTTTTCGTAAAGGCGCTATCGTGCTTTTATCTGACGGACAGACGGACATAAAAAACCTTTTCTTTATGTATTTTTGTGTTTCCATAAGTTTTTTTATATGGGAGCTATGGCGAAATGGTGACCGATTGTGACAAAATTTTGCACCCTGGCTGACATTGACATAAGACTTCCTTGTGCTTAATTTAATCTTACTAGCTCTTGTAGTTAAGGAGCTATCACGATTTTATTTGACGGACAGACGGACATTAATCCCCTTTTCTTTTTGAATTTTTGTGTTTTCGTAAGTTTTTTATATGGGAGCTAGGTAAAATGGTGACCGATTGCAACAAAATTTTTCACACTGGCTGGCATTGACATAAGTCTTTCTTGTGCCAAATTTAGTGGTTATATCTGTTAGACTTTTAAATTTATAAGCATTAAGGTGTATTTTAGGTGAAATTTAGGCTGTTTTCGTAAATTTTTTGTATGGGAGCTATGGCTAAATGTGAACCGATGTTGATGAAATTTTACACTCTACCTAGGGCTAATGCAAAACTTCTATATACCAAATTTTCATAGCTGCTATAATTTGTTATTTATTAAGAAATAAGCGATTAGCCTAGCCGAGGTTATGGTCAAATGTAAACCGATTTTGCCCGATTTCAACACCAAAATTTTCTCAGAGATAAGGAATATTTTTACTAAGTTTCAGTGAGCTAGCTCCTTTCGTTTAGGCGTTATCGTGATTTCAACAGACAGACAGACAGACAGACGGACATCGCTCAATCGTCTTAGAATTTCATAAGGATTCAGAATATATATCGTTTTTGGTTTTTGAGCCAATATTAAGGAAATTACAAACGGAATGACAATCTCAAGATACCCCACATTCTTTTTGATGATGGGTATAAAAAACGCTAGGCATATCCACTACATTTCGAAGTCATACATTAACGAGCAAGAATATCTGATCTACTCCAAAGATCAACAGATGGAATTGTGTAAAGATTTTCAAAATAAGAAGCTAACAAGTAGGATTGAGATAAAAAAAAAATAGTATTGTCACGAATTTTTAAGTTATCCGCCCATTGTGCAAAGTTCATTACTTTTTATTCTTCCTCTAGTGTTCTAGAATGTTTCTGTTGATGTTGTTGTTATTCTGTTTATGTCTATAAGCAGAACAACATGTTTCTCTTATTTGCTGTAAAGAGTATAACAACATTTATCTCTTTTATCTACATACTCTCTCTCTCTGTTACTGTTAACTTAAGATAATCTATTTGTGCAACGTATTTGTGAGTGTGTTCTTGATCATGTGAGAATGTATTGGAACATGCATGAACTTTCGCAAGCCGCATTGTTAGTGTAATCAACGACAGCAGCTCTTTGTTTACGTCTACATAAAATGCTAGAAACTCTCTACTCTACTATATAAGGCGGATGGACGAGTATTGTGGGAACAGTTTTTAATTGAGACGCGTATAAGAGAACAGTGTGACTAAGAATATTTGTAAAGCAGTTTTGTGAAGTTTGTTTACAGTTTTTGTGAAAGTGTTTTTAAATTGATTAACTCTAAAGTTAACAAAAATATAAACTACATAAAGTGTTTCAATTTTGTATTCGGTTGTTTGCAAAAAGAATTCCGTCCACTTCTTAAGGTAGAAGGCCAATGCACGCGGTAAGCGGCTGCGGGCGGCAATCAGCTGTTTTTTTATTTATCAAATTTGAAGCGGCAAAGGAAAAAAGTAGAAATTTGTTCTACTTTTCCGTGCGGCAGATTTTTTCAATGCTGCCAGATTTAATTATATCCTACTCAAATATATTTTTATATGAATATTTTTGTAAACAAACCCACATTTTATATACTGGCAACACTACGACCGTCCGCAGCCGCATGCCGCGTGTATTGGCCTTGTACCTTAAGCCTAAAACCATCTTTCTTTCCAGAACACTATGGATTTAATTTGTAAGTACATAAGTCGAAATAATCTGTAGATTTATAAGCACATTCAGATCTATTTATTTCCACAAAACCCAAGCAGCAAAAGCGACCCACATTAACCCAGGCTCTCTGTGTCCAATAAAGAAAGTTAACATTTTGATAAGGACAATTTTAGAACATTAAAATTTAAATTGTAATAATTTTCCTCATTTGGTCACTAGTTTATTTATTTACATTCAGGGAAAAGCAACAATTTATTTCTTGTACCGAAAGCGCAAAATATTCATGTAAAAGTTAGTTTGGAAATAAACCTCTAACACAAGCGAGTCTATGTAAGTAAGTATTTATTGGAGGTCAGTTATTTTTTTGTCTTGTTTATTTTGGCTAAGTGTTAATCCGAAATGTATGTCGTTGACTGGTTATAACACTTCCTTTTCAAAAGTAAGAACGAAAACAACTTAAAAGTATTTAGGAAGAGGTTTTAGTTTTTTTTTATTCTATTTGAACTTTTTTGAAAAAGAAGTATTTTATAGGGTTATTAAACTCATTTCTTTTTTGTTACAAGTTCTTTGGATGTTTGTTGGTTTATTTGTTCATTGATTACATTTGTTTGGTTGACGATGAGACAAAAGTAGTCTTTTGTAACAATTGTGAAAATTGTGGTAAACAATCTGGCAGCTGGAGTCGTCCCATGGCTGGAGTTGAGCTGCTAAGGAAGTGTAATGCAACAAATTTTTGCGTCATTCTATTTAAGTAGAAGTAACACAACAACAAAAACAAAAAAAAAAACAGCAGCAATAAAAAAATTGGTTGCAAAAACAAAAAGTAGATGAAATTGTTAATAGTAAGAGTCGGCTATAAGAACCACTATATAATAGAGTTGACCACAGGAAGTCATTTCTATAGAAAACTTGAAGATAGGAAGACATTTCCATAGAAATGTTGATGATAGGAAGACGATAGGAAGACTTTTCTATAGAAAAGTTGACGATAGTAAAACATTTCTATAGAAAAGTTGACGACAGGAAGACTTTTCTATAAAAAAGTTGACGATAGGAAGACTTTTCTATAAAAAAGTTGACGATAGGAAGACTTTTCTATAGAAAAGTTGACGATAGGAAGACTTTTCTATAGAAAAGTTGACGATAGGAAGACTTTTCTATAGAAAAGTTGACGATAGGAAGACTTTTCTATAGAAAAGTTGACGATAGGAAGACTTTTCTATAGAAAAGTTGACGATAGGAAGACTTTTCTATAGAAAAGTTGACGATAGGAAGACTTTTCTATAGAAAAGTTGACGATAGGAAGACTTTTCTATAGAAAAGTTGACGATAGGAAGACTTTTCTATAGAAAAGTTGACGACAGGAAGACTTTTCTATAGAAAAGTTGACGATAGGAAGACTTTTCTATAGAAAAGTTGACGATAGGAAGACTTTTCTATAGAAATGTTTACGATAGGTAGACTTTTCTATAGAAAAGTTGACGAAAGGAAGACTTTTCTATAGAAAAGTTGACGATAGGAAGACTTTGACGATAGGAAGACTTTTCTATAGAAAAGTTGACGATAGGAAGAATTTTCTATAGAAAAGTTGACGATAGGAAGACTTTTCTATAGAAAAGTTGACGATAGTAAGACATTTCTATAGAAAAGTTGATGACAGGAAGACTTTTCTATAGAAAAGTTGACGATAGGAAGACTTTTCTATAGAAAAGTTGACGATAGGAAGACTTTGACGATAGGAAGACTTTTCTATAGAAAAGTTGACGATAGGATGACTTTTCTATAGAAAAGTTGACGATAGGAAGACTTTTCTATAGAAAAGTTGACGATAGGAATGCTTTTCTATAGAAAAGTTGACGATAGGAAGGCTTTTCTATAGAAAAGTTGACGATAGGAAGACTTTTCTACAGAAAAGTTGACGATAGGAAGACTTTTCTATAGAAAAGTTGACGATAGGAAGACTTTTCTATAGAAAAGTTGACGGTAGGAAGACTTTTCTATAGAAAAGTTGACGGTAGGAAGACTTTTCTATAGAAAAGTTGACGATAAGAAGACTTTTCTATAGAAAAGTTGACGATAAGAAGACTTTTCTATAGAAAAGTTGACGATAGGAAGACTTTTCTATAGAAAAGTTGACGATAGGAAGACTTTTCTATAGAAAAGTTGACGATAGGAAGACTTTTCTATAGAAAAGTTGACGATAGGAAGACTTTTCTATAGAAAAGTTGACGATAAGAAGACTTTTCTATAGAAAAGTTGACGATAGGAAGACTTTTCTATAGAAAAGTTGACGATAGGAAGACTTTTCTATAGAAAAGTTGACGATAGGAAGACTTTTCTATAGAAAAGTTGACGATAGGAAGACTTTTCTATAGAAAAGTTGACGATAGGAAGACTTTTCTATAGAAAAGTTGACGATAGGAAGACTTTTCTATAGAAAAGTTGACGATAGGAAGACTTTTCTATAGAAAAGTTGACGATAGGAAGACTTTTCTATAGAAAAGTTGACGATAGGAAGACTTTTCTATAGAAAAGTTGACGATAGGAAGACTTTTCTATAGAAAAGTTGACGATAGGAAGACTTTTCTATAGAAAAGTTGACGATAGCAAGACTTTTCTATAGAAAAGTTGACGATAGGAAGACTTTTCTATAGAAAAGTTGACGATAGGAAGACTTTTCTATAGAAAAGTTGACGATAGGAAGACTTTTCTATAGAAAAGTTGACAAAAGGAAGACTTTTCGGTAGAAAGGTGGACAATAGGAAGACTTTTCCGTATAAAAGTGGACAATAGGAAGACTCTTCTATAAAAAAGTTTACGGTAGAAGACTTTTCTATAGAAAATTTGACAAACTTTAAGTTGACTTTAATGTGTTTTCCTGACCATTGGTATTTGGTGTAGCGTAAAATAAGAACAAAACTAAAATTGTATAAAACGAAATGGAGCGAGAAAATTCTTAGCTTAAGATTCAGTCCAAAGTCAGCCCAAAAAAAAAAAAAAACAGAATGCAACTGAATGGAATACACTACGACGACAATTCGTGTAACAGAATAGAAATAAGGAAGAACTTAACTAAATTCACTTAAATACTTATATCTAGTACTAAAAGTGGCAGTCACTAAGAAAAAAATCAAAATAAAAAGAAAAAAAGAAAAACACAACAACAAAGAAATATATTTGACAGTTAAAAGAAAAGAATCATAAATTTCCACAACTTTTCTATTTGTTAGATTTTTGTTTGTCTATTTCACAAGAAGAGGAACAAACTCAAGAATTGTTAAACGTATAATAAAATAGTTTGAGAAGACATAACAGAAAAAATTAAATTATAGTATTTTCCTAAAGGTGATGACAATGGGAATTTTCATTTTATGATGTAAAGGAAGTCTTAAGCCGATGAGACAAAAAAAAAAAGTAAGGAAAATATGAGACAACTTAAAACCATCTAGAGCTTTTCCTAAAGACGAAAATTTATGTTATATATTTTTGTTATTTGAAATCAAATGCGACCGTAAACAATTTTCAGTAAAACCAGGAAAAAGAAATCTAAATTTAAATGATTTTTAAAATGTTATTGAATACGATCTTAAGTAGCTATAAATAAAAGTGATCATTACAATCTAAACGACTTGAATATTGTTTTGAGAAATTCTGTACACCGTGAGAAGTTTATTTGCTTTATATACATAGTACTTTAACTAAATTTTACACCTTTTAGAATTCCTAATTAATTTTTTTACAAAGCCGAAGATTGAGTATTTTTTCAAAAAGTTGTGTTTTTAAAGTCTTTCCCTAATCAATCATTTATAAGTTTATGTTTTGTTATTTATTATGGAAAGCACAACTAAGTGGATTTTTTATTTCGGAGTTATTAGATTTATGGTTTAATTTTGTTAAAATCTCAAGGAACGGATGTACATTTTGTGTTCATAAAAATTACTAATAAATACCTGAATTGTTCTTTTTTCATAATCCATATGGTTAAAAGTTGTGAACCCCCGTAGTATAGCAGGTTAGTTATTCACATAGCATACCAGAGGTCCCAAGTTTAAACCCCGGCCAGACCCACTTGAAAAAAATAAATTTTAAAAAAATCGGCGGTTCACCTCATAACTCAGCTATTGAGTATTAGGCTATGAAAACTTCTCTATTTAATGCATTTGCCGTTCGGAGCCGGAGTTCAAACGTAGGTCCCTTCCAATGATTCTAAAAATTAAATCGGATACAGCTCATTTTCTGAGAGAAGTACCCTTGTTCCAATTGGAATCTTGTCGGGGAATTATATATATAAATATATATGTCATTCTTGGCAATACTTCACTACCACCTTTTCTTAGAAAGAACACTTGAGCGATGACGCGATAAGTATGATTCGACCCCAGAACCAGCTTATCAAAAAATTTTCTATAGGAAAATTTTTAAAAACAAAATATTCCATAGAACATTTTTTGATAAAAAAAAATTTCCGTAGAAAAATATTTAATAAAAGAAAGTTTCTATAGAAAAATTTTTTATAAAAAAATTTTCTATAGAAAACTTTTGATAAAAAAATTTTCTATAAAAAATTTTTGATAACTAATTTTCTGTAAAATTTTTTATAAGAAATTTTTGATAAAAAAATTTTCTATAGAAAACTTTGTAATAAAAAATTTTAGATAAAAAAAATTTTCAATAGAAAAATTTTTGATAAAAAAATTTTGTATATAAAAATTTTTTATAAAAAAATTTTCTATAGAAAAATCTTTCTATACAAAAATGTTTAATAAAAAAATTTTCTATAAAAAAATTTTTGATAAAAAGATTTTCTATAGAAAAATGTTTGATAAAACAATTTTATATAAAAAAAATTTTTGTTGAACAGGTTTTCTATAAAAAAATTTTTGATAAAAAAAATTTTCAATAGAAAAATTTTCCATAAAAAGATTTTCAATAGAAAAATTTTTAATAAAGACATTTCTGTAGAAAAATTTTTGATAAGGAATTTTCTACAGAATTTTTGATAAGAAAGTTTTGATAAAAAAAATTTCTATAGAAAAATTAAAAAGAATTTATATAGAAAAATTTTTGATAAAAAAATTTTCTATAGAAAAATTTTTGATAAACAAAATTTCTATACAAAAATTTTTGATAAAAAAAATTTTCTATAGAAAAATTTTTGATAAAAAAAAATTCTGTAGAAAAATTTAGATAATAAAATTTTGTATAGAAAAATTTTTGATAAAAAGATTTTCTATAGAAAAATTTTTGATAAAATAATTTTCTATAGAAATATTTTTGATAAAATAATTTTCTATAGAAAAATTGTTCATAAAATTAATTTTGATAAAAAGATTTACAATAGAAAAATTTTCGATAAAAAAATTTTCTATAGAAAATTTTTTTTGTGATGGTCGTGAGTTCGAGTCGGGCTTAGGTTTATGACATAAACCTAAGCATGAACCTAAGGCCGACTCGAACTCACGACCATCAACATAAATTCTGGTTCAATTAAAATTAATTTCTTCCAGAAAAATTTTTTATAAACAAAAATTTCTATAGAAAATTTTTTTATAAAAAAAATATTCTGTAGAAAAATTTTTGATAAAATAATTTCCATAGAAAAAAATTTTTGATGAAAAAAATTTCTATAGAAATAAAAAATTTGATAAAAAAAATTTTCTATAAAAACATTTTTGATAAAAAATTTCTATTGAAAAAGTTTTGATAAAAAAAATTTTCTGTAGAATATTTTTTGATAAAAAAATTTTCTGTACTAAAATTTTTAATAAAACAATTTTTGCTAAAAAATTTTCTATAAAAAATTTTTGATAAAAAAATGTTCAATAGAGAAATTTTTGATTATAAAAAATGTTTGATAAAAAAATTTTCTCACAAAATAACAATAACGGGATGTAAATATTATTCAAAAATAATTACTATTCGCATTTGATCCCAAATCTGTTACATTTATTTATTATTGTAACAGACCAATTTATTGATGATTGAAGATCCAAAACCTCGCATTGTTACTAAATTTATAAACAAAACTTTTAAGAATTATGTTCATAAACCATAAGTTAAAGCGTAGATTATCGACTGAAGAAAAACAAACATTTTTTAAAAAAATTTTCTTTAGAAATATTTTTGATAAAATGATTTTCCATAGAAATTTTCTTTAGAATTTTTGATAAGAAATTTTCTGCAGAAAAATTTTTGATAAAAAATTTTCTATAGAAAAAATTTTGATAAAAAAATTTTCTATAGAAAAATTTTTGATAAAAAAAAAAAATTGCTATAGAAAAATTGTCTATAAAAAATTTTGGTTAAAAAATATTCTATAGGAAAATTTTTGAAAGCAAAATTTCCTATAGAAAAATTTTTGATAAAAAAAATTTTAAAATATTTAAAAAATTAAGTAGAAATTTTGTTTTCTGAAGCGTTAGAACTACACATTAAAAAAAAATCCTATTTTAGTTTAAAATATAAAAAAAATTTTTTGTACTGTTCTCTTTGTGCCGATCCGTGATAAAAACCCTTAAAATGTTTTAAAAAGAAAAAAAAACTAATCTGTCAATTTGTTCAAATTTTTGTTAATATCCGTCATTCCTACGGGCACCTTTTGATAGACATTAACCTTTCATAGTTTATTTACATACTTAAACATTGCAGAAAAAATTTAGTTAATTTAAAAATTATTTCACAATTTAGAGGAATTATTTTTGTATCTGCTTTCACGAAAACAAATACATACATATTTCTCCACGATATCAGAAATTTGTCATCTAAAAATAGAAGCTTCACTGGGATGTGTGTGTCTTAAGTCTTTTGTTTTTTTGTTCGCATATGTTTGTTGAAATATTATACTCGTACACTGCAATTGTTTGCTAATGTTTATTTTGCATCTAGCAAACCTTTCATAACATAAATTTTTCCTAATCTTATGTCAAGAATATGACATTGGATCATGCAATGCAATTAAATGATGCGCAGTATCCACAAAAGATGTTCATCATATGTGTGATAAAAAATAATTTACAGCCATGACATGTTAGCAACGAAAAATAACACAAAAAAAAAAAATATTTCAATAAATTAAGAAAAAAATAAAAATTAAATATTTAAATGCCCTGACATGTTTAAACACCGCATAATTATAAACTTAAACATTGATTAGAGAAAAAAGGTGAAAACGTTTGTATTTAGATATTAAATTAAAAATAATCTATCGAACATTCATTAAGAAAAAATGGAAATTGCTGTTGCTTCGTTGAGGCTGAAGTTCGAATGTTCCCATCATTTCAAATTAATATGACACACGTTCCTTTTTAAATACATACTTAGAAAATTAGTTACATATGTATAAGCGAAACCACTTGTAGCCATCATTATTGGCACATGCTATTGTATACAGCTTAATAGAATTCTAATTTTAGTTTGCTTAAATTTAATATTTAATGACATATCTACCCATTTGACTACTTGTGTAATTTTGACGAGTAGGTACTTCGTTAAAATCTTTAAGTTAAGTATTTTCTTCATTTAATTTTTTGTTGCCATAATGCAATATTGTAAAATATTCTATAAATAAATAAAATTATTAATTGTACACATGCTCCCAACGATGCCTTAAGTTTAGATGTGACATCATCTTTATATCTGTAGCTAACTAACGCTGAATTGCATCTTTTGATAGAGGGTTTCTCGATGTTATTAAACGACCTTGCGCTCGCTGTAAAGGGGGGGACCAATTAATGTGCATATAATTTAAACGTCTAATCAAACAACTCAGTTCATTGAATTCAGCCAAGATGTTTGTTTAAATTTAAATCTTATATGTAATTGAATACGTTTGTGGCTTAGGGAGAGCTTCATTTAATAAATAAAATTAATTAAATTATCATAATTTTTTAAGTTTTTGACTGTTTTATAAAAGGAATGGTTGTTTCATAACATTATTATATTTTAATGCGGTATATTGGGTTTGTATTAATGTTTTTAATGCATAGAAATATTAGCTATACACTCATCTTTAAGTACACCGTTAGACACAGAATAAAACTCTAAGTCGTATAAAGTTTATTATACCCTTCACCAATAGGTGAAAGGGTATTATAAGTTTGTCATTCAGTTTATAATTTTTTCATTATTCGTCTTAGACCCCATAAAAATTATACCGATCGACTCAGAATCGCCAGGAGAGTCGATTTAGCCATGTCCGTCTGTCTGTCTGTCTGTCTGTCTGTCTGTCCGTCTGTCTGTTGAAATCAAGTTTGTGCAGCTCCTGGAGGGTGTAGCGAGATAAATTGTATATTAGATTCTAGGAAATTGACCTACGCAGTACGCTATTAAATTTCATCAAAATCGGTCCATAAACACCGGAGATATCGGCAAAATACTAAAATTCGATGGGCACAAATTGACGAATTTTAAAAAATTTTTTAAATTTACATATTTTTTAAAAAAATTTTTTTAAATTCTCATCGAATTTTGAATTTTGTCGATATCTCTGGTGTTTATGGACCGATTTTGATGAAATTTAATAGCGTACTGCGTAGGTCAATTTCCTAGAATCTGATATAGAATCTGATAGCGTGCTGCGTTGAAGTATTTTCTAAAATCTGACATATAATTCGAAATTTTTTTTTTTTTTTAAATGCTGTTTTTTTTTTTTTAAATTTTAAAATTGCCAATTTGCGTACATCGATATATTTTGCTTTAGCGATATCTGAGTTGTTGATATACCGATTACGATGAAATTCAACAGTGCTCTGCGTTGAATGATTTCCTAAAATTTGATATACAATTCAGAAAACTGTCTTCAAAAAAAAATGATTTTTTTTACAAAAAAAATTTATTTTTTTTACAAAAAAGTATATTTTAGAAAAAAAAAAATATTTTAAATTCGGCAATTAGCGGGACATCGAACTTGGAGTACCACACAATGAACTTATGCTTAATGTTGTTATTTGATTGTCTGTTCTTTGGTGTCTAGACATCTGCTTGCATTTTCTTAGGAGTCACATTCCTTTTCTAATAGTATATATCCAGAATCAAACCTATGTCTGCCCGAATGAGCTTAGGAGTTATGCTCTCCTGCAGGGAAAACTTCTTGATTTATAAAAAAAAAATCCTAATTCAGTATTTTACTGGTTAACTTTATTCAGGAACCATTAAATAGCGCGATCACTTTTATTCCACTTCTACTTTGCATAATCTAAAGTCTCACGATCGTATTTTGATTCTTTTTAGATTGGCTTTTTTTATTATCTTTGCATTTGTTAAAAATAAAAACGTTCTTGCCCTAAAGTGACGTACGTTAGATCATCTAATAGAATGAGAAAAAGCATAAAGTTTTGCTTTCACATTTTGATCACTTAAAATCATATAGATTTTGTATCGCTTTCTCTAATTGAGTGTGCTATGGTATCGTGCTTGTGTTCCAATTGTTTTTGGTGAGGATTTTCTTTATCCTAAGCATTGCAAACGAACGTTTGACAGAATGGGCTGACGTGTTTACTTTTTACCTATATTGCCTGCAGTTTAAATTGAAAGGCTTCTTTTTAACTGTTGTATTCCTATTTTCGCTATGGTAATTTTTTCGATATTATGTGTTGTACCTTTTAAAAGCTATACAGCTGCGTATAACTTGTAAAGTTCATTATAATTGTTAAATTTTGCAATATGTTTCGCTGTTCCAAATGTTTCTGCACTCGGATCAATGTCTTTATGCTCAACTAATAGTATAACTAAACGTGATATATACTTACACGGACGTTCTCTTTTACGGGTTTCATCATGATCGTTTTCGAATACTTTCTTTGCTAGAGTACTTTCATCCATACGAACGATATGCCGCAGCCAACTCAGAAGCTGCTGTTTGATGCGTTTTACTATGTCGATGTCAGCGTATAACGCATACAGCTCATGGTTCATTCTATGTCTATATTTATTGTTGATGCAGACTGGTCCAAACATTTTTCGTAAAACATGTCTCTCAAAAACTCCAAGAATAACTTTATCTTCCTTCAGTTTCATCTTCCTTCACTGAAAAATATTTGTTTTTGCTTTTCTTCAGTTGATAATCTGAGCTTTTACTTATGGTTTACAAACATAATTCGTAATGATTGTGCTCGTAAAATAGGTAATAATGAGAGGTTTTCCATCTGTCTAAAAGTAGGGATACTCCTCCTGAGGGGATGGCCTAACCAACCATCGAAACGCGTCGAGGACTTGGATGTCCCCACAAAAATTTTTTGGATTTTATCAATAAATTGTCTGTTACATTAATAATAAAAAAAAAAATAATGAAAATTTTTGTAGAGAAAAATTTCTATAGAAAAATATTTTTATTAAAAATTTTTCCAAAGGAAAAATGTTTATTAAAAATTTTTCTATAGAAAAAATTTTTATTAAAAATTTTTCTAGGAATTGAATGTCCCCACAAAATTTTTTTGGCTTTTATCAATAAATTGTATGCTACATTAATAAAAAAAATTTATTGAACATTTTTCTAGAGAAAAATATTTTTATTAAAAATTTTTCCAAAGGAAAAATGTTTATTAAAAATTTTTCCAAAGGAAAAATGTTTATTAAAATTTTTCCATAGAAAAATTTTTTATTAAAAATTTTTCTATAGAAAAAATTTTTATTAAAAATTTTTCCATAGAAAAAATTTTTATTCAAAATTTTTTTATAGAAAAAATTTTTATTAAAAATTTTTCTGTAGAAAAAATTTTTATTAAAAATTTTTCCATAGAAAAAATTTTTATCAAAAAATAACAAAATTGTCGGGATGTAAATATTATTCAAAAAGAATGACTATTCGCAAATCTGTTACATTTATTTATTAATGTAACAGACCAATTTATTGATAAAAAGCCAAAAATTGTTTCGAAACGCGTTTCGATGGTTGGTTAGGCCATATCTTCAGGAGGATTATCTCCAATTTAGACAGATCGAAAACCTCGCATTTCAGAATTATGTTCATAAACCATAAGTAAAAGCATAGATCATCCCGACAACTTTGTTATTTTTTGAAATTTTTTTTATCAAAAATTTTTCTGTGGAAAATTTTTTTATCAAAAATTTTTCTATGGAAAATTTTTTTATCAAAAATTTTTCTATGGAAAATTTTTTTAACCAAAAATTTTTCTATGGAAAATTTTTTTATCAAAAATTTTTCTATAGAAAATTTTTTTTATTTTATAAAAAATTTTTCTATAGAAAATTACTTTTTCAAAAATTTTTCTATAGAAAATTTCTTTACAAGAAATTTTTCTATAGAAAATTTTTTTATCAAAAATTTTTCTATAGAAAATTTTTTCCTAAGGAAATTTTCTTTCTAATAATTTTTCTACAGAAAATTTTTTTATCAACAATTTTTCGACAGAAAATGTTTTTTTCAAAAATTTTACTACAGAAGATTTTTTTATCAAAAATTTTTCTATAGAAAATTTTTTTTTATCAAAAATTTTTCTGTAGAATATTTTTTTATCAAAAATTATTCTATTGAAAATTGTTTATTAAAATGTTTTTATGAAAAATTTTTCTATAGAAAAATTTTGTACCAAAAAATTTTCTACAGAAAATTTTTTCCTACAGAAAATTTTTTTATTAAAACTTTTCTTATAGAACATTGTTTGATATATAAAAAATTTTTCCACAGAAAAATTTTTCTAGAGGAAAATATTTTTATCAAAAACTTTTCTACAGAAAAATATTTTTATCTAAAATTTTTCTATAAAAAATATTTTTATCGAAAATTTTTTTTTAGAAAAATATTTTTATCGAAAATTTTTTTATAGAAAATATTTTATCGAAGATTTTTCTATAGAAAAATATTTTTGTCAAAAACTTTTCTACAGAAAAATGTTTTTATAGAAAATTTTTCTATAAAAAACTAATCGAACAGTTTTCTGTATAAAATTTTTTTATCGAAGTTTTCTTATAGAAAATTTTTCTATAGAAAAATATTTTTCTCGAAGATTTTTTCTACAGAAAAATATTTTATCAAAAATTTTTCTACAGAGAAATATTTTTATTGAACATTTTTCTATAGAAAAATATTTTTATCGTAGGTTTTTCAAAAGAAAAATTTTTTGGTCAAACATATTTCTACAGAAAAATATATTTTTATCTAAAATTTTTCTGTAGAAAAATATTTGTATCGAAAAATTTTTTATAGAAAAATATTTTGTCGATGGTTTTTTTATAGAATAATATTTTAGTCAAAAATTTTTCTACGGAAAAATATTTTTATCGAACATTTTTATGTAGAAAAATATTTTTATCGAATATTTTTCTGTAGAAAAATATTTTTATTGAAGTTTTTTTATAGAAAAATATATTTAATCGAGGTCTTTGCTATAGAACAATATTTGTTTCAAAAATTTGTCTATGGAAAAATATTTGTATCAACAATTTTTATGCAGAAAAATAATTTTATTGAAAAATTTTCTATTAATTAAAAAATAATTCTGATTGAAAATTTTTCAAGAAAATATATTTTTGTTAAAAATTTTTCTATATAAAAATGTATCAAATGTATTGTATCTAAAATATTTAGAAAATATTTTTTTTTTTATAAAAAATATAAAAAGCTAGTATGAAGATCTGGTCTGTGATAGATTTACCTGGTCTAAAGCCACATTAGTAGGTCCTAATTATTTCGTTAATTTTGGGCATTAACCTTTCACACAGTACCTCAATAATTGGCACGTATAGTTTTATCTGCCTTTTTGTGAACTCGACAAAGAACACGTAGAATTCAGTCATCAGGCATACGTTTAACTAACATTATGGTTTTTGTAAGCTAGAACATACACCTTATCAATTCTTGATGTCTGGCCTTAAAAATATCTGCTGGCAAACCATTGGCACAGCTTTCTTATATTTCAGTCGAGTTATTGCAATTATTACCTCATTACGGTTGGATGGCGGACATATATATAATGCCGTAATCATGGATTTATTCAGGCGCATTATCTTGATCGCTTTCATTTGATACCAACAATTTGCAAATTCCATAGTTTTAGCACACTTTCTGTATCTATCACCAGGGGCCAAATTACCGCATTCGATATCGATCGAAAACTCAGACTTTGTAGAGAATATTGTGAAGTATACTTTAAGGATGTTAAAAGTTACTTCAATGCAAAAAGTTTATTGAAGTTTGGTATCAATTTTGATTCGTTTTTAAAAACATATATTTCAATTAAAACTCTTTTACTATTGTTCAACTTTTCGGCAAATAACTTCAAAAAAATATAGTAAACTTTACATCTTTTAAATAATTTTGATTATCCTTAAAGTATGCTATACAAATGTTTTGAAAATATCTAAGATTTCGATCGATATCGAATGCCGTAATTTGGCCCCTGGTTTGCTGAGTAGTCCTTACATTAAAATTTAACAAGTAAGAGTGTTATATTCGGCTGTGCCGAATCTTATATACCCACCATCAGGTTGTGTTAAATTTAGAAACATATCTCATATATCTACGAGGCTGCAGCAAATTCAAAACATGGACCAAATTGGAAAAAAGTTGTTACGCTAGTTGGTATTGTTGGTAAAATATTCGGAATAACTTCGGTTGCAGTAGCTTTATAGTTCAACATTCAAAAGTGTGTAAGTGGTTTCCCTAGTAATTATTTACTTTGAAAAAATTCGTTATCGTAACCGGGTATGGTTTTACTTTAATAAGTTGTTAAATACTTTTCGTTTAGCTTAATATTAAGTTAAGATAAAGAAGTTGATAGTAATACGACAGGTCCATATATTTTGTTAGGAGTTCCTAATGCATCTACCATATACATAATTTTAATATGATGCTTGTACTTCCGAATCTTTTTGATTGTACATATAAAAAAGGGAATGTAATATAAATATATAAGAATTATAGCCAAATGTTGACCGATTTTTTGGTTTCCGGGAGTGTTTTTTATATGAAAGCTATAGTCAAATATGGACCGATTCCTATAAAATTTAATATACTGACCAATAGTTGCATAAAACTTCTCTATACTAAATTTAGTCGTCATAGCTATCACAATTGTACTCAATTTATCAGCATTTATGTGTTTCCCGGGGCGGGATTATATGGGAGCTCTAACTAAATGTGAACCGATTTCGCCCATTTTCAGTACACAACTTTTGTTACATATCGGAAATACTTTTGTAAAATTTTGTCTCTCTAGCTTTTGTAGTTAAGGCGCTATCGCGCTTTTATCTAACGGACAGACGGACATAAACCCCCTTTTCTTTTTGTATTTTTGTGTTTCCGTAAGTTCTTTACATGGGAGCTATGGTCAAATGGTGACCGATTGTGACAAAATTTTGCACACTGGCTGGTATTCAGATAAGACTTATTTGTGCTAAATTTGGTGGCGAAAGCTATTACATTTTAGCATTTATTGGCATTTAAGTGAATTTCAGGTGGAATTTTGGCCGTTTCCGTATGTTTTTTATATGGGAGCTATGGTTAAATGTGAACCGATTTCGATGAAATTTTATATGCTGCCTATTGCTTATGGAAAACTTCTAGATACCAAATTTTGTCATCATAGCTATTATAATTTGTCAGTTATTAGCAAATAAGCAACTAGTCTAGACGAGGTTATACGGGAGCTATGGTCAAATGTTAACCGATTTTGCCCAATTTTAATTCCAAAATTTTCTCGTAAATGAAGAATGTTTTTGCTAAGTTTCAGTGAGCTAGCTCCTTTCGTTTAGGCGTTATCGTGATTTCAACAGACAGACGGACATCGCTCAATCGTCTTAGAATTTCATAAGGATTCAGAATATATATCGTTTTTGATTTTTGAGCCAATATTAAGGAAATTACAAACGGAATGACAATCTCAATATACCCCCCATTCTTTTTGATGGTGGGTATAAAAAGGTTCGATATTTCCATAAAATTTTATGACATAAATTTTTCAATATTTTTTTTTTTGAGCTTTTTATGAAAAAATCATTCATCATTGCAAAGTTAAAATCTCCCTGTGCATATTTTATTATTTGGCAGCAATCAATAATATTAATAGCACTTGTAAAATTATGTGTAAATTCTAACATATAATTAAGTTGAAAGACGCATTAAATCAATAAAAAATAACAAATTTATTTATGCAAATTATGAGCGTTCAAAATACTAATTACATGCCAACAAAGAAAATTAATCAAAATATAAACATTAAATTTTATTGTTTATTTAAAATAAATGTTTAAACATACGGATCAAAGGGGGAAGGTTATATATGTAATAAATAATAAAGTACAAAACTTACTTAAAAACTTATGCTATGCAATTCTGGTCTTAAAATAGTAAAATAATGTTTCAAATAAAATGTGTATTAAGTATTTTAGACAAAACTCATCCATAGTGCAACAAATAATATTTTTTTATGAATTCGTTTTTTAGATATCTCCGATATTTTTTTAGGTCATGTATTACACAGAATACAAGAACAAGACTAAAAAACATAACATATCGTTGTTCAATATGACTAGAAGCAGCAAATAAAGTCTCATTTTTGAGTATTCTTAATAAGGTGCAGAATTCTGCTAGTATTGGGATATCCAGTGCCTTTAGAAGTAGTAAGCAGATTCCCCATTCGATCATTTCACAAAAAAACGTGACTTCGAATGAGTCAGGTACACTTAAGTACAACCGGCACGACACTCGCCTACTGATCTTGACAAGTCTTTTAGGCTTTAACTAAGGCTTACCACTGACGGATTACTAGGTCAGAGTTGCTGTTCAGCTCAGTACCGAAGGCCGTAAGTTCTAAGTGAAAGAACATTCCGAGAGTGATTTTAACGATTCAAGAACGATGATTTTGACATCGAAGACTGCCATGTCGGTAGAAGGGAGAAGTTTTCCTAATATCTAGGATTGAAGTGACGCAAGAAGCCATTTCAAAATACCTAAAAGATATGGGAATGTAACAAGGAAATTTGATGTCTTACGAGTTTCAGCCCAGATATTTTAAACGGAGTTTATTTGCCTAAGAGCAGCTTCTTGCAAGGCAATGACGGAATGGATTCTGCATCGCATTTTGACTGGGGTTGAAAAATTGCCGGCCATGCTTTCACGTCGACGGCCAAACCGAACATTTATGATTCCAAAGGCATGCTCTTTATTTGAAGGGACCAGATTGTCGTAGTGTACTATAAACCTACCAGATAAGAACTGTATCCAATCCCTACTCTCACCTCCTCGTAGTACATTCTAGTAACCTGAGCATCCTTGTTAAAGATTCGGTAAACAACCAGAGTGAGATTGTAGGTTGAGGCTTATATGAGTTATCTTGGAGCCATTCCAATGTATTTGGTCAAAGGGTTTAAGATAATTGTACTTGCTAAAGTACAAAACTGCAGCGTCTGTTAGTTGCACCTGCAATCTGTCGTTTGTCTCGGATCGAAATTCTCGCTATACAAACACGGCTTGTGTCTTTGGACTTAGCACTTACGACATTTTAAGCATAAAAAGAAATAATATTAAAGAATATACTACTCCAAGGGGTAATCATGCTAAAAAAACGCTCTAATACGGCAGCTGGCACAAGGACTTCGGAGGTGCCTAATCTATGCAAGAATGATGAATAAAAATAATTCTATCCAAAGATATCGGGCTATTTCGAGGGATAACAGAAGAAGAAGAGAACCTACTGAAACAATCACAGGGCATCGTTATCGAAAGCATCTAACGCGGTTAACCGCGGTTATTGAAAGACATACTGCCACAATGCATCTAGATATATGATAAGTGAAAAAAAAAACAGCGGAAGCAGAGTGGTACACCTAAAAGTTGGACTTAGACATTTCAGATATCGTAAGACTTTCTTGTTAGTACTTCCATTTCTTTCATGCAAGATGTCATTCATTTTTGACAGCGCTTTTAGACCTAATTAAACTAATGAATACTGAATAATATGTTAATATTTTAATGTCAAACGAATTTTTAAAATATTTTAATAAGTTTTCAATAAAGTAACCGCCGTGGTATAGAAGCTTTCTCACCCGCCTAGCATACCAGAGGTCCCAAGTTCGATCTCCGGCCAGAAACACTTCAAAAAATAATTAAAAAAAAAAAAACAAGTAAGAGTGTTATCTTCGGCTGTGCCAAATCTTATATACCCACCATCAAGTTGTAATAATAGAAACATATCTCATATATCTACAAGGGTGCAGCTAATTCAAAATCTGGACCAAAACTGAAAGCTATTGGTATTGTTGGCAAAACCTTTGGACTAAATTCGGTTGCCGTAGCTTTATAGTTCAACATTTAAAAATATTTTAGTGGTTGCCCCAGTATTTACTTTGATCAAAATTCGGTCTCATAACCGGGTATAGTTTTACATTAATAAGTTGTTAAATACTTTTCGCTGTGCTTAATATGTAGTTAGGCTAAACACGTTAATAGTAATACGTCAGGTCCATATATTTTGTTAGGAGTTCCTAATGCATTCATCATATATAAAGTCTGGGCTGAACATTGATTGATGTCTATATAATTTCATAGGTGCAATCTTAATATAAAGAATGTACCTCCAAATCTTTTTGATTGTAGATATAAAAAGGGGATGTTATATATACAAGAATTATAGCCAAATGTTGACCGATTGTAACAAAATTTAGTGGCCATAGCTATCATAGTTTCTAATTTAATAGCTTTTAACTGGCCTTTGCTAAAGTTTTTGGTTTCCGTGAGTGTTTTTCATATGAAAGCTAAAGTCAAATATGGACTGATTCCTATAAAATTTGATAAACTGATCAAAAATTGCATAAAACTTCCCTATTTTAAATTTAATCGCTATAGCTATTACAATTGTATTCAGTTTATCAGCATTAATGTGTTTCCCGGGGCGGGGTTATATGGGAGCTCTAACTAAATTTGAACCGATTTTGTCTATTTTCAACACACATCATTTTCAAGGTATCCAAAATAATTTTGTAAAATTTGGTCCCCCTAGCTCTTTTCGTAAAGGCGCTATCGTGCTTTTATCTGACGGACAGACGGACATAAACAACCTTTTCTTTATGTATTTTTGTGTTTCCACAAGTTTTTTATATGGGAGCTATGGTCAAATGGTGACTGATTGCGACAAAATTTTGCACACTCGCTGCCATTGACATAGCACTTCCTGGTGATTAATTTAGTCTTACTAGCTTTTGTAGTTAAGGAGCTATCACGATTTTATCTGACGGACAGGCGGACATAAATCCCCTTTCTTTTTGAATTTTTGTGTTTTCGTATGTTTTTTATATGGGAGCTAGGTCAAATGGTGACCGATTGCGACAAAATTTTGCACACTGGCTGGCATTGATATAAGACTTTCTTGTGAAAAATGTGGTTAAATGTGAATCGATTTCGATGAAATTATATGCTGCCTAGGGTTTATGTAAAACTTCTATATACCAAATTTTATCACCATAGCTATTATAGTTTGTTATTTATTAGCAAATAAGCGATTAGCGTAGGCAAGGTTATACGGAAGCTATGGTCAAAAGTTAACCGATTTTGCCCAATTTCAATACCAAAATTTTCTTAAAGATGAAGAATGTTTTTACTAGGTTTCAGTGAGCTAGCTCCTTTCGTTTAGGCGTTATCGTGATTTCAACAGACAGACAGACAGACGGACATCGCTCAATCGTCTTAGAATTTCATAAGTATTCCGAATATATATCGCTTTTTATTTTTGAGCCAATAATAATGAAACTACAAACGGAATGATAATCTCAATATACCCCCCATTCTTTTTGATGGTGGGTATAACAAGTAAGAGTGGTATATTCGGCTTTGCCGAATCTTGGATACCCTTCACCAATGGTGTTCCAAAAGTACTTAATGTAATTCGTAGCAATATTTGGTTATACTAGTATTATATGCAAAGAGTCTTTAAAATTAAGAGTCGGAAAACGAAAACCTTTTCGGTGGCGTCATCATCTAGAATAGTTATGCACCCAAAGGTTAGGTTGGGCAGGTGGCTGATGTCTAGGGAAGCTTCACTTGGGTTCTAAAGTGGTCCCTTTGTGAAAGATAATGATTACTAGACTACAAGTAGAGAATGCATATTTAAGCCAGCCAGTAGATTCGAAATAAAATAGACACATATTTTACGAACATTTAATAAAGTTCGATAGACCAGATAAACCATGCAGAAAAGATGCTTCAAAATGTAGATGCCCTTAGATTTGCAATAGCACATCGATTTGATAAAGTTTAAGTATTCTGACATGCAACCCAAAAACGCTGTGCCCAGTGAGGGTTGTGCACTTTAATTCGTACGAATTATCCAACTAGTAAAAGTTCTTGATTAGTTATGTAAAACTCTGAAGTTAGCGGACTGGTTTAGGTCAAAGCTTTAACAATGATTGTCAATGTATACAAGCCTTAAAATTATAGGGTATACACTCTTAGTTTTAGATACATACGTGAAATATATAGCTTTTGAATGGATGGTTATCAGCTTTGTCGGAAAAGTTTACTTATTAATTTGAAGTTAGTTAATTAATTAAAATGAACACTTCATCAATAATATTTGGGATGTATAGTTCTTTCGATCTGTCCGATGGATGTTTGGAAAGTTTTGCTCTAGTTCTTTGTGCAATTTTAATGTGATTAAATTTATCAGCATTAAATCGATTCCCGGTCGGGTTCATATCGGAGATTTCACTAAATGTGAATAGAGCTCGCCCATTTTCAATATCGAACTTTTCAAAAGATCAGAAATACTTTTGTCAAATGTTGTCCCTCTAGAAAGTTTATTTTAGGCGCTATTGTCCTGAATATCAATATTGTACAACGTCTTTATACTAAATGTCATCATCGTATCTATTATAATTTGTCATTTATTAGCTACTAAGAGATTGCCTTAGGCGAAGTTATACGGGATCAATTGTCAAACGTTTCTCCCAATTGCAATTAAAAAATTTAAATTTTTGTTGATATGTGAGATACTTACATACATATGTAGGTTTTGAACGGATAGCATTTTTGTACTTCCTAGGAAGATTACCTATAATTTGATATATAATACATTCTCAAATGTTATCATAATGTTCAAAAGTCAGACACAAAATTAAGATTAATGCAGAGTGTCTGTCTGCTAAAATCAGAGTTGTGGAGCTCCTGGATTTTACACAAAATTTTAGGATATTGGGCCACCCTGAATTTTATCATTGTCGATCAAAACACCATCGCTTAAACGCTAAATTATATCTACCACAAATTACAGAATGCATCAGGATTTAGATAATCCCCTGCGAAGGACGCTATTAAACTTCATCAAAATAAACATCTGAGATATCGACAAAACAGGAGCTCCAAAAACTTGACTACAACAGAAAAAAGGACAGACAGGTAGACGGACGGATAAACAACCAGACGGACGGACGGGCAAACAAACAGACGACGGACGGAGGTCGCGAAATCGATTCTTGTGCCGATTCTGAGTTGATCGGTACAATTTGGATGGTATTCATAATCAGATTTGTGGAGTATATATATCAGATTTTAGAAAATCCTCCCATAAAGAACGATGTCAAATTTCATCACAATCGGTTCATAAACACCTGAAATATCGCTGAAACAATACTTACAAAATGTAAACAAAATTTCTTAGACACGTACTTCGGTCAATTGTTTATAGACCGCTTTTGATAAAATTTAATAACGTGCTTGGAGGGGGAATTTCCTAAAATCTGATATAAAATTTATGTAGGTCCGTACTAAAGGAGGATAGTTTTTCCTATTTCTGCATTTAATTTTTTCAACAAACATTCTCTAATCACTTTGGGCAATTTGCGATACATCAAATTCAGTGTTTTGGCGATATCTCAGTTGTTTATGGACCGATTTTGATAAAATTTTACAGAGTGCTTTGGGAAAATATTTCCTACAATCTGATATATAACATATTATCACATGTACACCAGGAGTATCTTTTTTCTCTTGTTATTTAAAAGTGTGTTTCAATCAAAAATTTTCAAATTTTCGTCTAATTTTTGGTGTTTTTCGATATTTTCGGTGTTTATAAACCGATTTTAAGCGTTCATTACGGGAGAATTTCCTAAAATCTGATATATAATTTATGTAAGTCCATCCTCCAGGGGCTTCAGAAACTTGATTTCAACAGACAGACAGACAGACGGACATCGCTTAATCGATTCTCCTCCCGATTCTGAGTCGATCGGTATAATTTTTATGGGGTCTACGATCACTAGTAAAAAAATTACAAACGGAATCACAAACTTATAATACCCTTTCACCTATTGGTGAAGGGTATAAAAAAGGGGATGTTATATATATAGAAGAATTGCAGCCAAATGTTGACCGATTGTAACAAAATTTTACACACCGGCTTGTTTTTATAAAGAGCTTATTCTTGCAACATTTAGTGGCTATAACATAGTTTCTAATTTAATAGCTTTTAACTGGCCTTTACTATATTTTTTTTTTGGTTTCCGGGAGTGTTTTTTATATGAAAGCTATAGTCAAATATGTACCGATTCCTATAAAATTTGATATACTGACCAACAGTTGCAAAAAACTTCTTTATTCTAAATTAAGTCGTCATAGCTATTATAATTGTACTCAATTTATTAGCATTCATGTGTTTCCCGGGGCGGGGTTATATGGGAGCTCTAACTAAATGTGAACCGATTTCGCCCATTTTCAGTACACAACTTTTGTTACATATCAAAAATTCTTTTTGTAAAATTTTGTTTCTCTAGTTTTTTGTCTCGCGCTATTATCTGACGGACAGACGGACATAAATCTCCTTTTCTTTTTGTGTTTCTGTAAGTTTTTTAGATGGGAGCTATGGTCAAATGGTGACCGATTGTGACAAAATTTTGCACACTGCCTGGCATTCAGATAAGACTTCCTTATGTTAAATTTAGTGGCCAAAGCTGTTACAGTTTATTATTTATTGGCATTTTAGTGAATTTCAGGTGGAATTTAGGTGCTGCCTAGTGCTTATGTAAAATTTCCAAATACCAAATTTTATTATCATATTATAGTTTGTTATTTACTAGCAAACAAGCGATTAGCGTAGGCGAGGTTATACGGGAGCTATGGTCAAATGTTAACCGATTGTGCCCAATTTCAATGCTAAAATGTTCTCAGAGATAGAGAATGTTTTTACTAAGTTTCAGTGAGCTAGCTCCTTTCGTTTAGGCGTTATCGTGATTTCAACAGACAGACAGATAGACGGACAGACAGACAGACAGACAGACAGACAGACAGACAGACAGACAGACAGACGGATAGATAGACTGACAGACACACATCGCTCAATCGTCTTAGATTTTGGTTTTTGAGCCAATATTAAGGAAATTATAAACGGAATTACATTCTCAATTCTTTTTTATGGTGAGTATAAAAAGGGGATGTTATATATATAAAAGAATTATACGGGAGCTATGGTCAAATGTTAACCGATTTTGCCCGATTTCAATACCAATATTTTTCATGAAATGAAGAATATTTATGCTAAATTTAAGTGACCTATTGCCTTTCGTTAATGTTTTATTGTGCCGCCAACAGACAGACAGACGGACATCAGTTAGTCTTCTTCGAATTTATAAGGACTCAGAATATACTTCAATTTTGGTTTTTGAGCCAATATTAAGGAAATTACAAATGGAATGATAATCTTAATGTACCCCCATTCTTTTTGATGGTGGGTATAAAAAAGCGGTTCACCTCATAGCTCAGCTAGCCACTGGTCATTAAGTACTAGGCTATGTTAAACTTCTATAACAAACATATTTGCCTTTTGAAGCCGGAGTTAAAATGGGCCCAACATTTCAATAATTCTAAAAATAGTATGGGATGTAGTTCATTGTCTGATAGAAGTACCCCTTGTTCCAATTGGAATGTCGTGGGAATTGTGTATGTATGTAAGTAAACAATACAACTACAAATTTTAAGGAACACTGCCTATTTCTGTTAAAGAAAGTAATAAAAAAAGTTTTCTTTTAAAGGCTTCTAATCCCTTGAGAAGTAAAAGATCAAAATAAATTAAGTCAGTATAACTAATTTACACATCCAAGTCAATAATACCTTAACGATTCATCAGAGTTATTTGACGATGTTTTACTTTTGTTTAATAATTATTTTTTTTTTCCTGATTAATATACAAATTCGAAAGCTCAAATATAACTCTTATACTTAAATCACATAAACTTCCTTATAATTTGACAGAAAATTCCCTTACTATCCGCCACAAATAAATAATTACAACATTCCAAGAGTACAATTACTTTTCTTTAAAAGCAATTTATTTATATCTGTTAACTAATAAAAAGGAATTTATATTTGTTCTGTATCTATACAAATCAAATTTCAACTGAAGATGATGACAATCATGATGATGACCATGATTACGATAATACAAACAATGTATGTATACTTGTTTAGCATAATGTACTTTGTGAATAAGGAATTATTCAATAACTTCTTCCTTGACCGCCCACTACATAAATACAACATCGTCGTCACAATTGAACAAGAGGAACTACATGGGTACCAGAAAGAAATGAACAACTACAGATCAAAATTGAAAAGAAAAAGGAAAAACGAGGAATAAAAATTGCAGAGAACATCAAAACAAAAATTACAATACAAATGATGGGTTTTTTATACCCTACACTAAAATAGGGTATGAAGGGTATTTAAGTTGGTGCTTAAAAACATTGGATTTAAAGATATCAGTCCTTCCATGAAAAATAAGTTTTTTTTTGCTGAAATAATTCTGTCTTAAATATAGTCTCTTGCCTATTGTCATAGCTTAAATGTTGCTTAGTTGTCGCCTACGCTGACATTTTATTGCAATCGTTTAAACAACCCACAACTGGAATTTCCTGAATCCCGGCCTATGTTGGGCTACGTTACAAGCTTTATAATAAAACTAATAACTTCGATCCAAAATTGTACCTACACTTGCAACTATAAACAACTAGAATCAACAAACCTAAGACCTAAAGTCCACAAAACTACAAAACTTTAACTTCCTTGGAAAGCTCGTAAGGAATTTGAAGATGTGCAACATTTACATCAAATAACAAGAAACAAAAAAATGAAAAAAATGGTTAGAAGACTGGATGAATGAACAAATGTATTAAACCATAAAGTCATAAATGTTGCCACAGATGCTGGATGTTGAGGACCAAGATAATGACAATGATGATCATGACCACAATAATGACGACGACTATGACTATGACGATGACGACAATGAACAAAACGACAACTTAACAATGAAGATGACTACTACTGCCACGATGATAATAACGCTGACGACCTTTTAATGTTAAAACATTTGCAACATCATCTGCATTAAGAGCCAAAGACATAATTTGTTGCAAGTATGAGAAGGGCCTATCATATACTGAAGTTCATTAATTTTTTTAACATTTTTAAAATCTAAGACTAAATTTTTTTTCGGTCCTAGTTCAGAGAAAATTTAATAAGATATTCTTGATCCAACAAACATCTCTTGATAGAAAATGATCCATCGATCATCTTTTTATAGACCGAATCTCGAAGTTTTTTTTTTTTAAGGGAATAAACGAAAATAGTCCTCAAAGTATTTTTTTAGAAATCAATAACCGAATCCTAAGAAGGAATACAAAGTAAACGCCTTAATATTTTCCCTTTAGGTTTCGTTGCCATTATTGTTGGTTTTTGTTGTTGCGACCAAAAACAGCCATAGCATTACATGCCCATCTTCATGTTGATCAAGTTCACTGTAGTTTTGAAAAAAGAATAATACTGTGAACTAATGGTCACAATGGTTCTTTTATTTGGTTTGTTATTATTTTGGCTAAAAAAACCGCTCCCTTAAGTGGAGTAATGAACTTTTAAAGTTGTAACAATCCTGGTAGGACCAAGCGGGAGCACTACGTACTTCGTGACTATTGAAACAAAATTCAAATAAAGTTGTCTATAGAAAAGTTGGTGATCGCCAAAGTTTTTTATAGAAAAGTTGGTATTCTATAGAAAATTTGGTGATCGCCAAAGTTTTCTATAGAAAATTTGGTGATCACCAAAGTTTTCTATAGTTAATTTGGTGATCGCCAAAGTTTTCTATAGAAAATTTGGTGATCGCCAAAGTTTTCCATAGAAAATTTGGTGATCGCCAAAGTTTTCCATGGAAAATTT
The DNA here is from genome assembly GCA_933228675.1 of Stomorhina lunata. Taxonomy (NCBI): domain Eukaryota; kingdom Metazoa; phylum Arthropoda; class Insecta; order Diptera; family Rhiniidae; genus Stomorhina; species Stomorhina lunata. The sequence continues at coordinate 95,609,412 of OW121741.1, forward strand.
GGTGATCGCCAAAGTTTTCTATAGAAAATTTGGTGATCGCCAAAGTTTTCTATAGAAAATTTGGTGATCACCAAAGTTTTCTATAGAAAATTTTGTGATCGCCAAAGTTTTCTATAGGAAATTTGGTGATCGCCAAAGTTTTCTATAGAAAATTTGGTGATCGCCAAAGCTTTTTATAGAAAATTTGGTGATCGCCAAAGTTTTTTATAGAAAATTTGGTGATCGCCAAAGTTTTTTATAGAAAATTTGGTGATCGCCAAAGTTTTTTTTAGAAAATTTGGTGATCGCCAAAGTTTTTTATAGAAAATTTGGTGATCGCCAAAGTTTTCTATAGAAAATTTGGTGATCGCCAAAGTTTTCACTAGAAATTTTGGTGATCACCAAAGTTTCCTAATTTTTCTATAGAAAATTTGGTGATCGCCAAAGTTTTCTATAGAAAATTTGGTGATCACCAAAATTTTCTATAGTTAATTTGGTGATCGCCAAAGTTTTCTATAGAAAATTTGGTGATCGCCAAAGTTTTCTATAGGAAATATGGTGATCGCCAAAGTTTTCTATTGAAAATTTGGTGATCGCCAAAGTATTCTATAGAAAATTTGGTGATCGCCAAAGTTTTCTATAGAAAATTTGGTGATCGCCAAAGTTTTCTATAGAAAATTTGGTGATCGCCAAAGTTTTCTATAGAAAATTTGGTGATCGCCAAAGTTTTCTATAGAAAATTTGGTATTCGCCAAAGTTTCCTATAGAAAATTTGGTGATCGCCAAAGTTTTCTATAGAAAATTTGGTGATCGCCAAAGTTTTCTATAGAAAATTTGGTGATCGCCAAAGTTTTCTATAGAAAATTTGGTGATCGCCAAAGTTTTCTATAGAAAATTTGGTGATCGCCAAAGTTTTCTATAGAAAATTTGGTGATCGCCAAAGTTTTCTATAGAAAATTTAGTGATCGCCAAAGTTTTCTATAGAAAATTTGGTGATCGCCAAAGTTTTCTATAGAAAATTTGGTGATCGCTAAAGTTTTCTATAGAAAATTTGGTGATCGCCAAAGTTTTCTATAGGAAATATGGTGATCGCCAAAGTTTTCTATAGAAAATTTGGTGATCGCCAAAGTTTTCTATAAAAAATTTGGTGATCGCCAAAGTTTTTTATAGAAAATTTGGTGATCGCCAAAGTTTTCTATAGAAGGTTTGGTGATCGCCAAAGTTTTTTATAGAAAATTTGGTGATCGCCAAAGTTTTCTATAGAAAATTTGGTGATCGCCAAAGTTTTCTATAGAAAATTTGGTGATCGCCAAAGTTTTCTATAGAAAATTTGGTGATCGCCAAAGTTTTCTATAGAAAATTTGGTGATCGCCAAAGTTTTCTATAGAAAATTTGGTGATCGCCAAAGTTTCCTATAGAAAATTTGGTGATCGCCAAAGTTTTCTATAGAAAATTTGGTGATCGCCAAAGTTTTCTATAGAAAATTTGGTGATCGCCAAAGTTTTCTATAGAAAATTTGGTGATCGCCAAAGTTTTCTATAGAAAATTTGGTGATCGCCAAAGTTTTCTATAGAAAATTTGGTGATCGCCAAAGTTTTCTATAGAAAATTTGGTGATCGCCAAAGTTTTCTATAGAAAATTTAGTGATCGCCAAAGTTTTCTATAGAAAATTTAGTGATCGCCAAAGTTTTCTATAGAAAATTTGGTGATCGCCAAAGTTTTCTATAGAAAATTTGGTGATCGCTAAAGTTTTCTATAGAAAATTTGGTGATCGCCAAAGTTTTCTATAGGAAATATGGTGATCGCCAAAGTTTTCTATAGAAAATTTGGTGATCGCCAAAGTTTTCTATAAAAAATTTGGTGATCGCCAAAGTTTTTTATAGAAAATTTGGTGATCGCCAAAGTTTTCTATAGAAAGTTTGGTGATCGCCAAAGTTATCTATAGAAAATTTGGTGATCGTCAAAGTTTTCTATAGATAATTTGGTGATCGCCAAAGTTTTCTATAGAAAATTTGGTGGTCGCCAAAGTTTTCTATAGAAAATTTGGTGATCGCCAAAGTTTTCTATAGAAAATTTGATGATCGCCAAAGTTTTCTTTAGAAAATTTGGTGATCGCCAAAGTTTTCTATAGAAAATTTGGTGATCGCCAAAGTTTTCTATAGAAAATTTGGTGTCGCCAAAGTTTTCTATAGAAAATTTGGTTATTAGTTAAAAAGTTACAGAGTTTTGGCCAATGAAAAACGATTCTGAACAACTGTGAGTAGTGGTGTCCATTTATGGCAATATTTCCATGACTTAAAAAATTGCATACGTATGACCACTGGTGGATGAAGGGTTTAACTGTATACATACTTTGTACCTCACAAATAACTGCTTCATAGAATAGCCACAAATTTATTTGTATTTTAATAAAATTAAGCATAAATATTTCACCGTACCTTTCATATAAGATAAACTCTGATTTAAATACTCGGAATTAAAACGCTTTTAAATTTAAAGATAATTGAAGTTCTTTGCTAAAACTTTAAACACAAATCGATAGCCGAAATTTTATAGCATTTGGTACACATTTAAAATGAAAATGACATATGAGCAAATCCGAAAAACATTAAACCAAGGACAAAATTTTAAAACTGTCAAAATCACATATTTGTGTTTATGGAAAAATTTACCATATATTGATCTTAAGAATATATAATGGACACAAATTTTGATCTCTCTCTACGTGAATGGCAGGTCTTTATTTCCACCCATCTCGAATTTTTATACATTTTTTAAAATAATAAGTTTTTCAAAAGTTCGTAAAAATAACGAAAACATCCATTTATATATCAAGTTTCAGTAGGGGCTCAAAGTCTGCTTAATTTTATAAAATTATATGTAAAAGACCCCATCAAAAGTAATCGGATTGATAAAAATAAGGTCAAGTAAAAAAGAGCTCACAGTGTGTAGCGTCCGTCACAGGAATAAAGGTTTTTTTTTAATTTGACTAGTGCAATTTTTCTATTTTTTCCAATTGAACTTGGTTCGTAAAGAGAACTAATAGTAAATTTTACATTATGCTAAAATATATAATATATATAGATGATAATAAAGCATTTTGCAGAATAATATGTATAGGAAAGTGTGTAGCGTCCGTCACAATATATATTTTTTACAAAAAGATATTTAATAAATACAATATTTACGAACACATATCTGTCTTCTTATTCATAAAGCAATTACACTGTCTAGGTCCACAGATCAAATTTAGGATATTAGGTGTTAAAAAATATACATTGGGGCAAATTTGATGATTTTGAAATTTGTTTTTTTTTTATTTTTGGGACACTCTAACAGCTAGCCGCAGCTTTAAATAAATATATGTATGTAGCCGTTTTGTGAAATATTAAATTGTGCCCAAAAATCGCATTTTAACCGCGAACATGAAAAGGAAGGTGATGAAATTCGCGAACAAATAAAACCATTATTTTTACTGATTAACGAATCTTTAAAAAAAATATATGAATTTTTTCCTAATAAAAAACATTCAAGTAAAAACTGTATCGTCCGTCACGTAGCGTCCACCACAGTTCATTTATAGATTTTTGGTGAAACTGGAAACTTTAAAATATTTTATAAAAGCTATTTTGTCATCCACTGATTTTCCTCTATATTTAATGTAGTTACAATTTTTTTATTACTATGACCGATTTGATAAAAATTACAAAAACACGTGTTGAAAAAAAAGTCACTTCCATTAAGTCTAATTGACTGACTTTGGTATTCTCTTACATATTTTATTGCCGATCTAAACGCAATTTTATGTGTATTCCTTTTGATTTAGGAGATATAATGATACCGATTTATTTACTTTCTTACACTTAGCATTAAATAAAAATAAACTTGGACATTACCGTAGATTTCGACACCCAACCGCACCTCAAACTTTCAAAATGATGTATCATAAGTTTTCTTAGTGTACGCTTAACTTTTCACCAACAATTTAGAAATTGTCTTCATAACCGTAACACAGGTTGGCCAGATCAATATTTCTATAAAAATGTTGCATTCATTACGTCAACAATTGTTTTGAGTTTTGTTGTGGGCTGTTTGTTTGAGCTCCTCCATTATTCCAAACCATTGAAGATCACAGCTGAAACAGAGAAAAACATTCTTAATTTCTAACAAATTTACAAACACAAAAAAGCATAAAACTGACAAAAAAAAAAACACGCCAACGACTGAAAATCAAGTGCTTCATGAGGCAGTTGGTTAGGAAATACCAAAATGTTGTAGAATCTATTTTCTCTATATACTCGTAACTACCGATCTTAACATGAAGATTCTCCTATGATGATTTTTAAGTAAAATTTTTACTTTTTTTTTCGTTCTACACTAAAATAGAAAGTTACGTGCTTAAAATACACCATTAGTGGCCCAAAGAGTTGCAATCTGCCTTTTTTTATCTGTATCTAAGTATTAGACCAAAAATTCTGGAAAAGAAAAAAAAAGTAAATAAATAAAAGAGGAAACAAGGAAGCCTCAAGATCATGTTTGATCTTGTTAAAAACAATTTACTTTTATGTTAAAACAAATGCTTAAGAAGAGTTTTATGCACAAAAAAAAAAAAATAAAATGCAGATATAATAAAATGCTTAGTCAAATGGTATCAAATGGTAATAATAGTGATTTTGTATTAGATTTTTTTCGTGCTACGTATCTGGTTATGGAGAACTAAAAGTACATTTATTTTATTGTTTATAAGTACACTCGAAAAAAAATTATTACCCTTTATTTTATGTACTAACGATTTAGTTCTAAACGTCTTAGCTCGTTTCTCCTTTAAACATTTGAAAGCATTCCCATTTTTATTGGAAATTTTGAAAATTTCCCTTTCTTAAATAAAATTTTGAAAATTTCCATTTCTTAAATGAAATTTTGAAAAATTCCCTTTTCTATAGAAACATTTTCGATAGAAATATTTTTTGAAAAATTAGGTTTAATCAGGCTTGAGTAATGAACTCAACTAATTTACAAATTATTAATTTTGAAAATCAGAAAAGTAAGTGTGGAGAAAAACTGAAAAAATTATTTTTAAACGCGGTTAGTGGATTGCAATCTGGCCCCCCACAGGACGTCATCAGCACTTAGCTTCCTCGACTACAGTCGAGTTATCCAATTGCAGAGATAATCATCAATTTAACTCATGGAGTTTGATCGAACATCACTACGTTTAATTGATTGTGTATTCTCCTATTACTTGTTTTGCTCGATCTTTTCACTTGCCGTTGGCATGTATTCCCAAATAGAAATATTTTTCTATAGAAAAATTTTCGATAGAAATATTTTTCTATAGAAAAAGTTTCGATAGAAATATATTTCTATAGAAAAAATTTCGATAGAAATATTTTTCTATAGAAAAAATTTCGATAGAAATATTTTTCTATAGAAAAAATTTCGATAGAAATATTTTTCTATAGAAAAAATTTCGATAGAAATATTTTTCTATAGAAAAAATTTCGATAGAAATATTTTTCTATAGAAAAAATTTCGATAGAAATATTTTTCTATAGAAAAAATTTCGATAGAAATATTTTTCTATAGAAAAAATTTCGATAGAAATATTTTTCTATAGAAAAAATTTCGATAGAAATATTTTTCTATAGAAAAAATTTCGATAGAAATATTTTTCTATAGAAAAAATTTCAATAGAAATATTTTTCTATAGAAAAAATTTCGATAGAAATATTTTTCTATAGAAAAAATTTCGATAGAAATATTTTTCTATAGAAAAAATTTCGATAGAAATATTTTTCTATAGAAAAAATTTCGATAGAAATATTTTTCTATAGAAAAAATTTCGATAGAAATATTTTTCTATAGAAAAAATTTCGATAGAAATATTTTTCTATAGAAAAAATTTCGATAGAAATATTTTTCTATAGAAAAAATTTCGATAGAAATATTTTTCTATAGAAAAAATTTTGATAGAAATATTTTTCTATAGAAAAAATTTCGATAGAAATATTTTTCTATAGAAAAAATTTCGATAGAAATATTTTTCTATAGAAAAAATTTCGATAGAAATATTTTTCTATAGAAAAAATTTCGATAGAAATATTTTTCTATAGAAAAAATTTCGATAGAAATATTTTTCTATAGAAAAAATTTCGATAGAAATATTTTTCTATAGAAAAAATTTCGATAGAAATATTTTTCTATAGAAAAAATTTCGATAGAAATATTTTTCTATAGAAAAAATTTCGATAGAAATATTTTTCTATAGAAAAAATTTCGATAGAAATATTTTTCTATAGAAAAAATTTCGATAGAAATATTTTTCTATAGAAAAAATTTCGATAGAAATATTTTTCTATAGAAACAATTTCGATAGAAATATTTTTCTATAGAAAAAATTTCGATAGAAATATTTTTCTATAGAAAAAATTTCGATAGAAATATTTTTCTATAGAAAAAATTTCGATAGAAATATTTTTCTATAGAAAAACTTTCGATAGAAATATTTTTCTATAGAAAAAATTTCGATAGAAATATTTTTCTATAGAAAAAATTTCGATAGAAATATTTTTCTATAGAAAAAATTTCGATAGAAATATTTTTCTATAGAAAAAATTTCGATAGAAATATTTTTCTATAGAAAAAATTTCGATAGAAATATTTTTCTATAGAAAAAATTTCGATAGAAATATTTTTCTATAGAAAAAATTTCGATAGAAATATTTTTTTTCGATAAAAAAAATTTCGATAGAAATATTTTTCTATAGAAAAAATTTCGATATTTTTCTATAGAAAAAATTTCGATAGAAATATTTTTCTATAGAAAAAATTTCGATAGAAATATTTTTCTATAGAAAAAATTTCGATAGAAATATTTTTCTATAGAAAAAATTTCGATAGAAATATTTTTCTATAGAAAAAATTTCGATAGAAATATTTTTCTATAGAAAAAATTTCGATAGAAATATTTTTTTTCGATAAAAAAAATTTCGATAGAAATATTTTTCTATAGAAAAAATTTCGATAGAAATATTTTTCTATAGAAAAAATTTCGATAGAAATATTTTTCTATAGAAAAAATTTCGATAGAAATAATTTTCTATAGAAAAAATTTCGATAGAAATATTTTTCTATAGAAAAAATTTCGATAGAAATATTTTTCTATAGAAAAAATTTCGATAGAAATATTTTTCTATAGAAAAAATTTCGATAGAAATATTTTTCTATAGAAAAAATTTCGATAGAAATATTTTTCTATAGAAAAAATTTCGATAGAAATATTTTTCTATAGAAAAAATTTCGATAGAAATATTTTTCTATAGAAAAAATTTCGATAGAAATATTTTTCTATAGAAAAAATTTCGATAGAAATATTTTTCTATAGAAAAAATTTCGATAGAAATATTTTTCTATAGAAAAAATTTCGATAGAAATATTTTTCTATAGAAAAAATTTCGATAGAAATATTTTTCTATAGAAAAAATTTCGATAGAAATATTTTTCTATAGAAAAACTTTCGATTGAAATATTTTTCTATAGAAAAAATTTCGATAGAAATATTTTTCTATAGAAAAAATTTCGATAGAAATATTTTTCTATAGAAAAAATTTCGATAGAAATATTTTTCTATAGAAAAAATTTCGATAGAAATATTTTTCTATAGAAAAAATTTCGATAGAAATATTTTTCTATAGAAAAAATTTCGATAGAAATATTTTTCTATAGAAAAAATTTCGATAGAAATATTTTTCTATAGAAAAAATTTCGATAGAAATATTTTTCTATAGAAAAAATTTCGATAGAAATATTTTTCTATAGAAAAATTTCGATAGAAATATTTTTCTATAGAAAAAATTTCGATAGAAATATTTTTCTATAGAAAAAATTTCGATAGAAATATTTTTCTATAGAAAAAATTTCGATAGAAATATTTTTCTATAGAAAAAATTTCGATAGAAATATTTTTCTATAGAAAAAATTTCGATAGAAATATTTTTCTATAGAAAAAATTTCGATAGAAATATTTTTCTATAGAAAAAATTTCGATAGAAATATTTTTCTATAGAAAAAATTTCGATAGAAATATTTTTCTATAGAAAAAATTTCGATAGAAATATTTTTCTATAGAAAAAATTTCGATAGAAATATTTTTCTATAGAAAAAATTTCGATAGAAATATTTGTCTATAGAAAAAATTTCGATAGAAATATTTGTCTATAGAAAAAATTTCGATAGAAATATTTGTCTATAGAAAAAATTTCGATAGAAATATTTTTCTATAGAAAAAATTTCGATAGAAATATTTTTCTATAGAAAAAATTTCGATAGAAATATTTTTTTATAGAAAAAATTTCGATAGAAATATTTTTCTATAGAAAAAATTTCGATAGAAATATTTTTCTATAGAAAAAATTTCGATAGAAATATTTTTCTATAGAAAAAATTTTGATAGAAATATTTTTCTATAGAAAAAATTTCGATAGAAATATTTTTCTATAGAAAAAATTTCGATAGAAATATTTTTCTATAGAAAAAATTTCGATAGAAATATTTTTCTATAGAAAAAATTTCGATAGAAATATTTTTCTATAGAAAAAATTTCGATAGAAATATTTTTCTATAGAAAAAATTTCGATAGAAATATTTTTCTATAGAAAAAATTTCGATAGAAATATTTTTCTATAGAAAAAATTTCTATAGAAATTTTTCTATAGAAAAAATTTCGATAGAAATATTTTTCTATAGAAAAACTTTCGATAGAAATATTTTTCTATAGAAAAAATTTCGATAGAAATATTTTTCTATAGAAAAAATTTCGATAGAAATATTTTTCTATAGAAAAAATTTCGATAGAAATATTTTTCTATAGAAAAAATTTCGATAGAAATATTTTTCTATAGAAAAAATTTCGATAGAAATATTTTTCGATAGAAAAAATTTCGATAGAAATATTTTTCGATAGAAAAAATTTCGATAGAAATATTTTTCGATAGAAATATTTTTCTATAGAAAAAATTTCGATAGAAATATTTTTCTATAGAAAAAATTTCGATAGAAATATTTTTCTATAGAAAAAATTTCGATAGAAATATTTTTCTATAGAAAAAATTTCGATAGAAATATTTTTCTATAGAAAAAATTTCGATAGAAATATTTTTCTATAGAAAAAATTTCGATAGAAATATTTTTCTATAGAAAAAATTTCGATAGAAATATTTTTCTATAGAAAAAATTTCGATAGAAATATTTTTCTATAGAAAAAATTTCGATAGAAATATTTTTCTATAGAAAAAATTTCGATAGAAATATTTTTCTATAGAAAAAATTTCGATAGAAATATTTTTCTATAGAAAAAATTTCGATAGAAATACAGGGTGGCCCAAAAGTCGCGAACGGATTTGAAAAATTAATAACTTCTCTAATTTAATTATTATTATTATTTTTCTTTTAAGGACTTGTAAAATCAATCTGGGAGATTAATTATGAAAGGTTATTACGTTATCCAGCGAACCAAAATCATAGAACTTTATTTTGAACATCATCAACGATCAATAATTCAAACTCAACGAGCCTATCGTCGTCATTTTAATGTGCGGAATTCACCATCCGAAACAATGATTCGACGCTTAGTGACACGTTTTCAGGAACAAGGCTCAGTGAGGAGTCTTCCACGAAGCGGAAGACCACATTCTGTTATTAGTAAAGCAAATATTTAACGCGTTCTGGAGAGTGTTGAGGAGAATCCTGAAGCATCAACTCGAAGGCGCTCTGCTGAGCTCGGCGGTTTTTACGCAAAATATTAAAGGGAATTTTACATCTTTTCACATACAAGGTGCAGATAGTGCAAGAACTAAAGCCATGAGATTCCCAAGAACGATTAATTTATGCAGTTTGCTTTCCCCCCTTCGGCCTTTTTGGGCCACCCTGTATTTTTCTATAGAAATAATTTCGATAGAAATATTTTTCTATAGAAATAATTTCGATAGAAATAATAATGCAAGGTTTTCGATCTGTCAAAATTGGGGATAATTCTCCTGAAGAGATGGCCCAACCAACCATCGAAACGCGTCGAGGAATTTTGGTTTCTCCGCAAGCAGTTTTTGGCTTTTCATCAATAAATTGGTCTGTTACATTAATAAATAAATGTAACAGATTTGGGATCAAATGCGAATAATCATTCTTTTTTGAAAAAAATTTTTGATAAAAATATTTTTCTTTTTTTCTATAGAAAAATCTTCGTTAAAAACATTTTTCTATAGAAAAATTATATATAAAAATATTTTTCTGCAGAAAATTTTTTATAAATTTTTTTTCTGTGGAAAAATTTTCGATGGAAATATTTTTTGTTAAAAAAATCTTTAATAAAAATTTTTCGATAAAAATATTTTTCTATAGAAAAACTTTCGAGCTTGTTATTTTAAATTTAAAAAAAGAATCCAAATTTTTCTTAGTGTATGTTCTATCTGAATAGTTAAACGTAAATGTTGAGTTTTATTTAGATTTTATGGTTATTCAATTACGAACATTTGTTCGTACGACTCTTTGTTGCCAAAGTAATGATTTTGAATGAGGTTGGGTTGATCTTAGTTGGGATGCACTTTCTTTGCAAAATAGAAAAGAACAAAAAGATATGTATACAAATCAGAGATGAGTTGCATTAAAGGCATACTTAATGATCAAATTCATCAAATATGCATCCTTTTATAATGATATTGTGGGACGAAGAGTTCATATCTATAAAAATTAATAATGCATAGAGTAGCTTAATTGAAACATGTTTAAGTTACAAAAAGCACCTACTAGAGAAGTTAATAACTGCTCGATTTTAGCTCGAACTACAATAGTTTAACAAAACTCGGTTTTTGGATTACTTTTCAAAATGATAAATCCCGAAATCCTAATATTACCTGTAAGACTAAGTCATGCAAATATGTAGTCCTCATGATGATGAGGACTGATTATTATACCCACCATCAAAAAGAATGGGGGGTATTTTGAGATTGTCATTCCGTTTGTAATTTCCTTAATATTAGCTCAAAAACCAAAATTGAGGTATATTCCGAATCTTTATGAAATCCTAAGGCGATTGAGTGGTTTCCGTCTTTCTGTCTGTTGTTGGCACGATAAAACCTTAACCAAAGGATATAGGTCACTGAAATTTGGAATAAATATTTTTAATTTTTTGGAAAATTTTGGTATTGAAATCCGGCAAAATTGGTTTACATTTGACCATAGCTTCTGTATAACCTCGTCTAGGCTAATCGCTTATTTGCTAATGAATGACAAATTATAATAGCTATGATGAAAAAATATGGTTCATCGAAATCGGTTCACATTTAACCATAGCTCCCATACAAAAAATTGACGGAAACAGCCTAAATTTCACCTAAAATACACTTAAATGCCAATAAATGATAAACTGTAATTGCTTTGGCCACTAAATTTAGCACAAAAAAGTCTTATGTCAATACCAGCAAGTGTGCAGATAAAAGCGCAATAGAGCCTTTAACAAAAAAGGTAGAGGAACAAAATTTTACGTAAGAATTTTTGATATCATGAAAAAGTTGTGTGTTGCAAATGGGCTAAATCGGTTCACATTTAGTTAGAGCTTCACTATAACCCCGCCCGAAAATCACATTAAGGCTGATAAATTAAATACCAATATAATAGCTATGACGACTAAATTTAGAATAGATATGTTTTATGCAACTATTTGTCAGTATATTAAATTTTATAGGAATCGGTCCATATTTGACTATAGCTTTTATATAAAAATAACTCCTGGAACTAAAAAAAAAATGTAACAAAGGCCAGTTAAAAGCTATTAAATTAGAAACTAAGACAGCAAGTTTCACTAAATTCTGCAAAAACAAGTAAGAAAGTGCTATAATCGGTCAAGCCTGACTATACGATACCCTTCACCACTAAAGTCAAAGGTGTTTTTTCCCCATATAAACCCAAATAAATTTTGCCATCATACAAACATTTTCTCGAAACTTATATATTTATGCTGTTTCCGTCATTTGGACTTATATGAGAGCTAGGGTCAAATGTTTACAATTGTTACAAAAACTTTGTATCCAAAAACTAAACTTAATAGTCTCACTATCTTCAGATTTACGAGAGTTTTAGTGATTTTTGCCTCATTTAGTGCGATTTGACAGAAGAGTTTGTATAGGAACTATGGTCAAATGTGGACCGATTTTAACGAAATTTGGCATAGTGATTTAAATTTATATAAGCAGTATTTTTTTAAATTTCGTGAAAAAATATTGATATTTGTGGCCAATATATTAATTCCGGAAAGTGGGACCTATGGGTCTGGACTGATTTTGACGAATTTCATGGTCCCACTATCAAAAAAATGATCTGTGCGAAATTTCATCAAATGATCTTTAGAAATGCTACCTGTACTTTGATTACATGGTTTACATGAGGGTCCAGCCAGATAGATGGACGGACGGACTGACATCGCTAAATCGACTCAGAAAGTAGTTCTAAGTCTATTGGTATACTAAAAGGTGGGTCTAAGTCAAATATTTCTTTGCGTTACATACATCAACACAAACTTATAATACCCTTTCCACCTATGGTGGTGAAGGGTATAATAAGCTTAAAATAAATACCAGACAGTATGTACAATTTTTCTTATATATATATATATATATATATGACGTCCCCTTTTTATATCAACAATCAAAAAGATTTTTAGGTACATTCGTTATAAAAATTAGATAGCTATCAATGTAAAGTTCATATCGTTACTTTAATATAGAAAGCCTCTAAGTCGTTTTTTATTCAAACAGTTTTTTAAAGCTTTATCTGATATAATTTTATGAAAATCTTTTAATTTTGAAAAACATAATTATAGCACTAAATTCTTTAGAGAATTTAGTAAAAAACAGCGATTGCATCATTTCTGTAACTTAAGATTTTATTTAGGTTTTTTTTCCTTTCCTGTAATGTATGAAAAATATTAGTTAGGGCTTTTCTATATTAAAGTAACGATATATGAACCTGATGTCTTACTATCAATGTGTTTGGCCTAACTATTAAGCACAACGAAAGGTATTTAGCAGCTTAACCCTTATGTGTATACCAAGGTACCCCGGTACCTTTAGCACTTTCATCTTAACTTTTTTAATGGAAACAGATGGTTCACAAACCTCAAACTTCTTGAGAACTCCTAACTATTGAAATAGTTTAAATTATTATTACTTTCAAGCTAAAACATTATATTGTATAGGCGCTGTGGTCCAATTTATATCTTATATACGTACCCGTACGGCAAGGTACCCGGGTACCTTCATACATTATATATGAAAAAACTGTAACAAAAAGTAAAATTTTATTGAAAGATAACTAAAGCAAAATTAGACAGATTAGTTATAAATATTTTATATATGAATATTTATGTAGAAACAAGATTTACACGATTTTCTTTGTTTTATACATAGTTTCGAATTTTTTTTCAAATTTTATTCTTGACCCTGGTTATAAAAGGGCTAGTGACATCCAATTTCAACCAATATTCTAAAATATATATTTTTATCCGTTGTAACAATCATAATTTCAGTTCTGCTTATAAAAACTGCTAATATATAACAATTTACGTGCTTTTTTATAACTTTGGTGAAAAATTATGTTTTTGTCGAAATCCTTTGATTTTAAGTCGCAGGTACGACTAAGCCGTTAAAGATATTGCTCTAGTTCTTTCTTTGTGGTAGTCTGTAGGGGGTTCTAACTATAACGGGAACTTTTTTTACTTTTTTCGATTTCGTTTAACAATCTATTTTAAAAAACCAAAAAAGGAGTTTTTAAAACGGTATGAACAAAATACATTTTTTCGTCCTGTGCAAAAGTGACATATCGTTAGCCCATTGCATCAAAAATGGGTATTTAAATATCCTAAAGCCTTTAAAAAGTAAAACTAGTCAAACTTTTTAAAGTTTTTTAAAAATAATAATTTTTTTTATAGCATATGCTCAGGAGAGTCTTCAAGGACATAGGATATTTTATAAAACCTTTGATAATTAGAAAAATCTTCAACCGATTTTAAGGTTATATATCAAGTATTTGGCTTATTGGAGTCAAATGTAGAAAAATTAGGGGCTACATCTTAATGTAGTACGAAACTTAATTTACTTAATACAAATTTATGGTATACATATATATTCGCCATGACTTGTATCCTTACAACCTTCACCTTGAGATTTACTATTTACTATAAATGAACGTGCATTGTAACTCTCAGAGTTATTTTCCGAGATCACTCATTTATTTTCTCCAAAAACGTTTGTTTACAATAATTTTTCCATATAGGTACCCGGGTACCTTGCCATTCTCTTAAAGGTGTTTTTTTTGCCATACACATAAGGGTTAATAATATTAAACTTTACCCAGTTATGGGACAAAATTTTGTGCACTTAAGATACTTTTGGGAAACAACTTAACCCTTATACACTCCTTGGGTAAATTTGACCCAATTTTGTTTTTCAAACGCATAACTTTTCACTTAAATAATTAGATATGAAAGTGAAACTTTAATTTATCTATTACATGGACGAAAGTTATATAATTTAAAGAAAATAATAAAATTAAAATTTTTCCTCCCCCCTCCACATTTCAAAACACGATTTACATACATTTAATACCCTTTGGGTCAATATGGCCCAACAAGAGATATTTCAAGCTTAATTCCACTATATAATTTTTTTCCTATTAAATATAATTGAATCGAGTTCACCTTCATTCAGAATCTTCTTTGAATAATTTGTTCAGTCAAATAATCAATAAAATCGCTTTTATTGAATACTTTTCCATTCATGGGCTGTTTACATATTACATAACATTAATTTCGCAAATTTTTATATAGTGTGGCACTGGGCACTTTTATCAAAACTTATTGCCTTGGTATCTGTAATAACTTCTCTCGGTTTATATCGAGCTTCCTCTGAGATCGCTCTATACGAGTTGTTGTAGATGAGTTCTCTTTAAACGAGTTTGAGATTAATCCAGGGGTACCGAAAGCTCTGTTCTTTCTCCTGCTCTATTTCTTATCTTTATAAATGACCTTCTACGTCAAACTTCCAATCCTATCTACTCTTTTGCAGATTAAAGTAATATATCCCATTCATGTTCATTCAATCGTTGGCCAAGTTTTCTTGAGGTTAGCGCTATGAGACAAAATATGAAATAATCGTTTAATGACCATTTCTTATTTTGTCGAGATTTAAAGACAATTTCAGAATGGGATCATGCGAATATTTAGATTTTGTATGCTTACATGTGAACCGCCGTGGTATAGCAGGTTAGTCATCCACTTGAAAAAATAAAATTTTCAATAAAGCGGCGGTGCACCTTATAACTCAGCTAGCCACTGGTTATTGAGTATTAGGCTATGTAAAACTTCTCTAACTAATGCATTTGCCATTCGGTATCGGCGTTAAATCGTAGGTCCCTTTCAATGAGTCTAAAAATAGAATGGGATGTTGCTCATTGTCTGAGATAAGTACCCCTTGTTCCAATTGGAATGTTGTCGGGGAATTATATATATATATAAATATATGCTTACGTCTAACCGCTCGACAAACCATGTTTCTTCATCTGTCTCATTCCCGAAATTCGAATTTTTTTACGCAATACGCGTCATTGTATTAGAGCTCATTCCTTTGTGGTCGATTGGCCGGTAGACTGAACAACACGCTACATTAAATTTGTCCTTAATCCGTATAGTTCACTCCCCGCAGAAATTTTTCCTGCCAATTGCAATATAGGCAAATTCAAAGCCATAAACACTATTCGATCTATCCTATCCTTCCTCCCATAATCTATTTTCCTACTTCCAACACAATGCATTGTATAAGTGGGGATCATCCCCTGAGTGCTGGTCCTAAATTAAAAAAAAAAAAAAATTCTATGTTAAATATGAAATTTTGTTAATATTTCATTGTTAGGTCATATTGACCCAAAGGGTCATACGAAGGGCATAAATCCAAGGGAAGTAGAAGGGTTAAGATACATTTAAATGTTGAACTATAAAGCTATTGCAAACCGAATTTAGTCCGAATAGTTTTCCAACAATACCAATAAGCGTAACAATTTTTTTTAAATTTGGTCCACATTTTGAATTAGCTGCACCCTCGTAGATATATGAGGTATGTTTCTAAAGTTAACAGAACTTGATGTACCCTTCACCACCATAGGTAAGAAGAGTATTAGACCCACCTTTTAGTATATCAATATTTTTTCATGAAATTTAAATCAAATACTACTTATGTAAACTAAAATCACTGTACCAAATTTTGCAAATTTGAAATCGGTCCACATTTGACCATAGCTCCCATGCAAACTTTTCTTTAAAAACGCACTAAATGAGACAAAATTCACTAAAACGCTCGAAAATCTAAAGATAATGAACATTTTGAGTTTATTTTTTGCATAGATAATTTTCGTAACAACTGTAATCAATTTGCCAAATTTCGAGATAATCGGTCCAGATTTGACCCTAGCTCTCATATAAGTCCAAATGACGGAAACAGCTTAAATATATAAGTTTTAAGAAAATGTTTGTATGATGGCAAAATTTAGCAAACATTTGTCTTTATACAGGAAAAATAACACCTTTGACCTTAGTGGTGAAGGGTATCTTATGGTCGGGCTAGACCGACTATAGCGCTTTCTTACTTGTTTTTAATTGTTCTTAATCTATTTAACTTCACATTTGTCAGAAAAAAATGTATCGAGTGCAATATCTTTACATTATATTGTTCTCGGTCCTGGATTAAAAAGGTTTATCCGAATCGAAAAAGAACAAGGATTAAGTGCTATAGTTAGTCAGGTCCGACCATATGACAACCTTCAAAACTATGGTCAAAGGTCTGTTCTTTTTTCTGTATAAGGACAAATATTTGGTAAATTTCGTTATCATACAAACATTTTCTCAAGAGATTTTCGTGATTTGGACTTATATGAAGGCTATGGTTAAATGTGGACCGATTATCTCGAAATTTGATTACAAAAATTTTGCAAAAAATTAAAAAAAAATTGTCCTTATCTTCAGAATTTTTAGAGGTTTTCTTCTCATTTAGTGAGTTTCTATAGGAGCTATGGCTACATATGGACTGATTTTAACGAAACTTAGAAAAATGATTTCTATCTACATAAGCAGTACTCAGTTTCAATTTTATAAAAATATACTAAAATTTGAGGTCAAAGTCTCAATTCCAGGAAACCACACCTATGGGTGTGGTACCAAATAATTTGCCAATTTTAACCTTTTTCAATAGAAATGGTCTCACTATAAAAAGAAATCTCTGTGGAAAATTTCATCAAACTATCTTTAGAATTGCGACCTGGGCCCTATTTCACTAAGCTACAAGTTTACAATTACAAGTGTTTTTGCCTGTAAAATTGTGAACTTGTAAATAATTGTGTTTCATTAAAATACAATTACAAGTTTGTGGCTACAAGTGATTTTGACAATTCACAAGTTTACAAGTCGAACTTCTACAAGTGGTTTTGTTTCACTAATCTAAATTTGTACTTGTACACTTGTAGAATTGTAGAAAAAAAGCATAGGGTCGACGGAGACTCTCAAAAAAATTTTACAAGTTACAAGTGAATGATAAATTGAATTCAAATTTGGTTTTTAACTATTTTTTAATAACAATTAGTTAAAAGTAACACAAAATCAAATCAATATTAATTACCATTTATTTATTTTATTTGTTTTTAAATATGTTTCGCTAAATAATAGTCTATTACTTAGTGTGCCTTGACGAATTTAGTTTACTTTAACTACCAAAATAAATGTTTGTGCCAAATTTAATCAAATTATCTTGAGAATTGCGAAATGTACTTTGATTACAAGGTTTGCATGGGGGTCCAGCCAGCCGTCCAGAAAGATGGACTAATCGGCTCAGGAAGTAATTCTAAATCCGTTGTTATACTAAAAGGTGGTCTAACTAAGACCAATATTTCTATGCGTTATATATGTATATCAGCCCAAACTTATAATACCCTTTCCACCTATAGTGATGAAGCGTATGCAGAACAAGGGAGATCAATGATGTGCTTGACTTCCATTTTCTTTATCATTCTCTCAAATGTGAATAATAGTATAGACAACAAAATACGAAAACCAAAAAATGGGCTCATGGTGGATCGAAAAACAAAAATTTTTTTCTTAACTTTTTAATTAAAAGAGCATAAAACTACAGGGCATATGCTAAAATATGAGCCTAGTCTTATAAAAATCTGATAACCGTATCAAAAGTTATAGGCAAATAAAGTGGGTATGTTTCTGAAAAAATATTGAAAAAAAAACGAACTTTGAACCGCCATAAAATCTGAACCAAAGCTAAATTAAAAATTTTAAAGAAGTGTAAAAATTGTCTAAGCTAGGAGAATGTACATATATATAAAATTCCATAAAAATCGTATTTTTTATTTGACTCCATAAATTTATCAAAATATCCCAGCAAAACTTTGGTAATGGCAAGTACTCTGGTAACCGGTTACCTTGTAATGACTACAACATACCCTCCGAATAACTAATAAGTTATTACAGAAGTACTTATTTGTAATTAAGATGGTAATTTAAACTGAATGGCCCCGGTTCGAATCCCACCAAGACCAACAATTTTTTTTAATTTTTTTTTATTAAAAGAGTTTTTAAATGATTTTTTAATCTTAAGAACTTAAATATTACCTTCTGTAAAAAAAAATGTTGGAAAACTAACTCATGGTAATGAAAAAATACCATCATGAGTTAATTTTGCTTATGTAGGGGATGTTGGATACCAAACGCAGTTCTGATTGGTCTTAACTTGGTAAGCCCAACTTATCTGGGTCATCCTTCATCTCAATTGCCGACACTGACCTCCTCGTGGTATCACCCAGGGAACTTGCTTAACACCCGTTAATGTAGTGAGCTAACATGTACCGAGAGTTATCCCATAAGATCGATAAAAATGGGTTAAGATGTCGGGCTAGTTACCCTCTCTTGGAAAAAATAATTAGTATGAAGAGGATAAAATTAGAATTAAAATGTTCCACCAAATAATGCAATTCTGCAATTGGTAAGTACTTGCCTCCAATGACATCCCCATGTTAATGTAATGACTTAAACAGTGAATGTGTAAGTAGTTCGTGTTCAATAGTTTAGCTGTTTAACTCATTACTTGGTAATGAAAAGTTTTGCTGGGATTTTATTTTATTATAATTGTAATTTTAGAAATTGTAATTGTAGAAATTGTAGTTTACAAGTCCAAAAAGCTACAATTGTTGTGAAAATTTTAATGAAATACAATTGAACAGCACTTGTAAGAATTAGACTTGTTATTGTAACTAGTAAACTTGTAGAATTGTAGTTTAGTGAAATAGGGCCCTGTTCTTTTATTACAAGGTTTACAAGGGAGTCTAACCAGACGGACTGGCATCGTTAAATCGATTTAAGAAGTGATTCTAAGTCTATTTGTATACTTAAAGGTGGGTTTAAGACCAATATTACATACAGCAGCACAAACTTATAATACCCTTTCCACCTATGGTAGTAAAGGGTATAACTACTATGGTCTTCCGCCATATCAATGGGATATAAAAACTAAAATACCAAAACTGAACTAACCTCTATCCTATTTCCAAGGGTCTTCATTGCTAAAAAAAAACTCATACATTTCCTTACAAAAATACGTTATCGTCTTCTAAGCCTTCAAACTGCATAAATTTAACTACAATATCTTTAATTTGAACAAATTAAAAAAACATTGTCACAACAAAAATATTGACTTGTACTAGTAATTAAAAATTAAAATTTTACTCCGCCCTTCCTCGCAGCATTTTGCTTAAATCACTCAAGTGGGTACACCGATATCAGAGGAAACACTTTGTCGGCAAAATGGACAATGTATATTTATTCTATTACTACTCGTATAAGTATACTCGGTCATGTTTTTATGTTCATATGTATATATATTTTTTTCTTTTTATATAAATTTTCTTAATTTATTTGCATTTTAAAATGTTATCATGGAGCCAACATCAAACGTCAATATCTATTAAAATTTACAAACCTAACAAGTTTATTTAATATTGTATAATAAAGGTACATACAATGATAATAATGTAAAGAATACAAACAAAAAAATAATGCACAAAAATATGCATAAAATAACAAATATGCGAAACCACATAAGATGAACTCCTCCCCTTTAGTCACACTCCCTAGATCCAGGTATTCCAGCAATATTTCTTAAGGAAAATTCTAACAAAGTTGTATGGTGTCGTAATAACTTAAAGGTTTAATAAAAAAGTCAAATAAAATAGGTTTAGCATAAAAACAAGAATCCAAGACTGATCACTAGACCACAAAATGATTGAAGGTTTAGAGGGAATAGTGTTGTTCTGTTCTTTGTATGACTACATGGAAAAATGCAAATGGACGGACGGACATATTGGCATACATATTAGTCCCAAGGGCTTTTCTATGAGAAGTCTTAAGTGAACTGAATTTGAATAATTTTACTTTAACACTTTAGCACTTGAATGAGGCAACAAGAACAACAGGCAAGAATTCCACAAATTTTTCTACACATTAGGATTATTAGAGGATTTTAAAGAAGGGCCCATGAACCTGTTTTTACAAGTAGATAAGTATACAAATTTAAAAAAATTAAAGAATTTATAGAATCTCTACTATGTATCTAAGAATGACTTGTCATTATGATATTTAAATATTTTTAGGTTGGCATTTGCACGTGTACAGCAATTAATAAATAACTATAAAGCTTTTATTAATTTTCTATATATTTTCATAATAAATCACTATTTGGCATATGACATGTTCTAAAATTGTAAAATAAAATAAAAAACTTTTCGTAAAAATAAAGAGTGTTCCGAATGAAATAGGCATCTACTATTATAGCCAAAATGCATCCAGAGTGCAATCTTGTTCTTATACTTCAAACAAATTTTTAGTGTTTTATCAAAAATTTTGTAAAGAAATTTTTTTTTATTAAAAATTTTGTATAGAAAATTTGTGTATCCAAAGTTTTGTATAGAAATTTTTTTTATTAAAAATTTTTCTGTAGAAAATTTTTTTATCAAAAATTTTTCTAAAGAAAATTTTTATATCGAAAATTTTTCTATAGAAAATTTTTTTATCGAAAATGATTCTATCGAAAAATTTTTTATACAAAATTTTTTTATAGAAAAATTTTCGATAGAAATATTTTTCTATAGAAAAATTTTCGATAGAAATATTTTTCTATAGAAAAATTTTCGATAGAAATATTTTTCTATACAAAAATTTTCGATAGAAATATTTTTCTATAGAAAAATTTTCGATAGAAATATTTTCTTATAGAAAAATTTTCGATAGAAATATTTTTCTATAGAAAAATATTCGATAGAAATATTTTTCTATGGAAAAATTTTTGATAGAAATATTTTTCCATAGAAAAATTTTCAATAGAAATATTTTTCTATAGAAAAATTTTCAATAGAAATATTTTTCTATAAAAAAATTTTCAATAGAAATATTTTTCCATAGAAAAATTTTCGATAGGAATATTTTTCTATAGAAAAATTTTCGATAGAAATATTTTGCTATAGAAAAATTTTCGATATAAATATTTTGCTATAGAAAAATTTTCGATAGAAATATTTTGCTATAGAAAAATTTTCGATAGAAATATTTTTCTAAAGAAAAGTTATCAATAGAAATATTTTTCTATAGAAAAATTTTCGATAGAAATATTTGTTTATAGAAAAATCTACGATAGAAATATTTTTCTTTAGAAAAATTTTCAATAGAAATATTTTTCTATTGAAAAATTTTCAATAGAAATATTTTTCTATAGAAAAATTTTCAATAGAAGTATTTTCCCATAGAAAAATTTTCGATAGAAATATTTTTCTATAGAAAAACTTTCGATAGAAATAATTTTCGATAGAAATATTTTTCTATAGAAAAATTTTCGATAGAAATATTTTTCTATAGAAAAATTTTCGATAGAAATATTTTTCTATAGAAAAATTTTCGATAGAAATATTTTTCTATAGAAAAATTTTCGATCGAATTATTTTTCTATAGAAAAATTTTCGATAGAATTATTTTCTATAGAAAAATTTTCGATAGAAATATTTTTCTATAGAAAAATTTTCGATAGAAATATTTTTCTATAGAAAAATTTTCGATAGAAATATTTTTCTATAGAAAAATTTTCGATAGAAATATTTTTCGATAGAAAAATTTTCGATAGAAATATTTTTCTATAGAAAAATTTTCGATAGAAATATTTTTCGATAGAAATATTTTTCTATAGAAAAATTTTCGATAGAAATATTTTTCTATAGAAAAATTTTCGATAGAAATATTTTTCTATAGAAAAATTTTCGATAGAAATATTTTTCTATAGAAAAATTTTCGATAGAATTATTTTTCTATAGAAAAATTTTCGATAGAAATATTTTTCTATAGAAAAATTTTCGATAGAAATATTTTTCTATAGAAAAATTTTCGATAGAAATATTTTTCTATAGAAAAATTTTCGATAGAAATATTTTTCTATAGAAAAATTTTCGATAGAAATATTTTTCTATAGAAAAATTTTCGATAGAAATATTTTTCTACATGAAAATGTCAGCAATTATAGAATTTTCAGCGTTTTTGAATTTCAAAATCACGTGAAAGTGATTTGGAGAACATAACCTTAAGAAAAACTGCCAAATCTACTAAAAGATAATGTTTCTAAGTAAAACTGCTAAATCCAGAATTGATGTTAGGTATATAAGGTTCGTCAGAGCCAAAAATCAAGCTCTGACTTGTTTAATTCTTATACAGTTTTGTATGTTCATGGAATATGACTTCCAAGAGTTTGTATTGTAAGGAAAGTATGATGATATATGGTTGGATAAGCAACATTTGGTAAAATGTTTTGACTTGACATAAGCAATTCAAATGCAACTAAACAGCATTTAAAATTTATTCACTTCCAGTCGATTTTAACCAATTTCAATAGGAACAAGTAAGAAAGTGCTATAGTCGGTCAAGCCCGGCAATACGATACCCTTCACCACTAAAGTCAAAGTTGTGCTTTTTCATCTATAAAAAAAATATTTCCTAAATTTTGTCAAAATACGAACATTTTCTTAAGGCTTATAAATTCAAGCTGTTTTCGTCATTTATATTTATATGGGGGCTAGGGTCAAATGTGAACCGATCATCTCGAAATTTAGCAAACTAATTACAGTTTTTTTAAATTATTTGTGCAAAAAAGAGAGTTAAAATTATCATAATTTTCGGATTTATGAGCGTTTTAGTGATTTTTGTCTCATTTACTGCGTTTTTAAAGAAGAGTTTGTACAGGAGCTATGGTTAAATGTGGACCGATTTTAACAAATTTTGGCACAGTGATTTAAGTTTACATATGCAGTATCTGTTTTAAATTTCATGAAAAAATATTGATATTTGCGGCCAATATATCAATTCCGGGAAATGTGACCTATGGGAGATACCATAAATAATGAACCGATTTTGACGAATTTCAATAGTCATGGTCCCATTATCAAAAAAATGATCTGTGCCAAATTTCATTAAATTATCTTTAGAACTGCGACCTGTAGTTTGATTACAATGTATACATGGGGGTCCAGCCAGCCGTCCAGCCAGCCAGACGGACGGACGGACATCGCTAAATTGACTCGGAAAGTGATTCTAAGCCTATTGGTATACTAAAAGGTGGGTCTAAGACAAATATTTCTATGTGTTACAAACATCAGCACAAACTTATAATACCCTTTCCACCTATGGTGGTCAAATGTAAAATTTTAATAAATTACCCTCAATTGTAAAAAGATTTACATATTTATCCCCTGAGTAAAAAACAGAGTTTATTTAAATATTTTTTTAATTTCATTAATTTAAAAAGCATTTATTTTTTAGTTTTATGCCATTTAAGGTATTAAAATTATATTGTTTTAACTAAAATGTATATACAAATTAAATTAAAAGGTAATTAGTTAAAATAACTAAACAATGCACCTAATGCATCTGAGCACCTGTTTATAAAATAAGTTATTTTTAGATATAAAATAAATAAATTTCACCATATTTTAAAATGCATAATTAATCAATTGCCCGTGGGCAAAAACAATTTACATCAAAGATGTGTCAAGTTTATTTGACCATAAATTCTAAACAAAATTCATGATAAACTTTAGATATTTTTCATAGAACTTTTAAATTTAACCACAAAAACATTAAACAAATTTATAATTACCAATAAGAGGTATAATGATGATGTGTGACAACTTAAAGCCTTTTGAAAAATTCTACTTCAAATGACTGATATCATCACTAAAGGTGATGATGATTTTATAAATGTAATTTTTGGAAAAATATCTATGATCACATTTCCAAGTAATTTATACCGTATTGACCTTAACAATACCAAAAATTTTATTTATGAATTTATTTAAAGTGTTTTTATTTTATATTACTATTTGATTTTAAAATAAAGTGCATAAATTAGTTTTGAAATCTTATTAAACTTATAATAAATTTTTTTTATTATAATTTTTTTTTTTGAAATTTTATTAAATTTATAATTTTGCAAACACCAAATTTAATGCAATTGCTTTAGAAAATTTTTTAAATTTTGAGGTTTGTCCAATTATTGCATTGAATTTGTAATACTAAACAAAGATCATGGAATTATTGCAAACTGATCATGATATAATTCGGAAACATTGATCGAGGACATTTATCGAGGACATTGATTGTCTAGTGGGCAATGACACTAGACCAATTAATGATATATTTAATATTTGAAAGATTGTATATGTATGTTTAAAAAATAATGATAATATGTCTATCGCATATCAAATGATACCCTATACAGCCTAGGTTAATTTCGCATCCAAAGATGTGCATCAGTATCAAGTAAAACTGATATCATCACTAAAGGTGATGATGATTTTATAAATGTAATTTTTGGAAAAATATCTATGATCACATTTCCAAGTAATTTATACCGTATTGACCTTAACAATACCAAAAATTTTATTTATGAATTTATTTAAAGTGTTTTTATTTTATATTACTATTTGATTTTAAAATAAAGTGCATAAATTAGTTTTGAAATCTTATTAAACTTATAATAAATTTTTTTTATTATAATTTTTTTTTTTGAAATTTTATTAAATTTATAATTTTGCAAACACCAAATTTAATGCAATTGCTTGAAAAATTAGGTTTAATCAGGCTTGAGTTCATTTAACTTTCAAATTATTAATTTTGAAAATTTGAAAAGTAATTGTGGAGAAAAACTGAAAAAATTATTTTTGAACGCGGCTCAGTGGATTGCAATTTCTGTCCCGCCACAGGACGTCATCAGCACTTAGCGCCCTCGACCACAGTCGAGTTATCAAATTGCAGAGATAATCATCAATTTAACTCATTGAGTTTGATCGAACATCACTACGTTTAATTGATTGTGTATTCTCCTATTACTTGCTTTGCTCGATCTTTTCACTTGCCGTTGGCATGTAGAGAAGAACAAGACTTTTTGGTTTGATGCTATTTTTAGAATAGTAACAATGTTAACAACATATGTATGTAAGTAAATTACATGAATGTATGTAAATGCAACGTGCCCTTTGCTTTTATTTATTTGGGAATTAATTATTCGAACTTTAGAATTGATTGAAAAATTAGGTTTAATCAGGCTTGAGTTCATTTAACTTTCAAATTATTAATTTTGAAAATTTGAAAAGTAATTGTGGAGAAAAACTGAAAAAATTATTTTTGAACGCGGCTCAGTGGATTGCAATTTCTGTCCCGCCACAGGACGTCATCAGCACTTAGCGCCCTCGACCACAGTCGAGTTATCAAATTGCAGAGATAATCATCAATTTAACTCATTGAGTTTGATCGAACATCACTACGTTTAATTGATTGTGTATTCTCCTATTACTTGCTTTGCTCGATCTTTTCACTTGCCGTTGGCATGTAGAGAAGAACAAGACTTTTTGGTTTGATGCTATTTTTAGAATAGTAACAATGTTAACAACATATGTATGTAAGTAAATTACATGAATGTATGTAAATGCAACGTGCCCTTTGCTTTTATTTATTTGGGAATTAATTATTCGAACTTTAGAATTGATTGAAAAATTAGGTTTAATCAGGCTTGAGTTCATTTAACTTTCAAATTATTAATTTTGAAAATTTGAAAAGTAATTGTGGAGAAAAACTGAAAAAATTATTTTTGAACGCGGCTCAGTGGATTGCAATTTCTGTCCCGCCACAGGACGTCATCAGCACTTAGCGCCCTCGACCACAGTCGAGTTATCAAATTGCAGAGATAATCATCAATTTAACTCATTGAGTTTGATCG
Source organism: Stomorhina lunata (assembly GCA_933228675.1). NCBI lineage: Eukaryota > Metazoa > Arthropoda > Insecta > Diptera > Rhiniidae > Stomorhina > Stomorhina lunata. The sequence continues at coordinate 95,635,793 of OW121741.1, forward strand.
AACATCACTACGTTTAATTGATTGTGTATTCTCCTATTACTTGCTTTGCTCGATCTTTTCACTTGCCGTTGGCATGTAGAGAAGAACAAGACTTTTTGGTTTGATGCTATTTTTAGAATAGTAACAATGTTAACAACATATGTATGTAAGTAAATTACATGAATGTATGTAAATGCAACGTGCCCTTTGCTTTTATTTATTTGGGAATTAATTATTCGAACTTTAGAATTGATTGAAAAATTAGGTTTAAACGTAGTGATGTTCGATCAAACTCAATGAGTTAAATTGATGATTATCTCTGCAATTTGATAACTCGACTGTGGTCGAGGGCGCTAAGTGCTGATGACGTCCTGTGGCGGGACAGAAATTGCAATCCACTGAGCCGCGTTCAAAAATAATTTTTTCAGTTTTTCTCCACAATTACTTTTCAAATTTTCAAAATTAATAATTTGAAAGTTAAATGAACTCAAGCCTGATTAAACCTAATTTTTCAATCAATTCTAAAGTTCGAATAATTAATTCCCAAATAAATAAAAGCAAAGGGCACGTTGCATTTACATACATTCATGTAATTTACTTACATACATATGTTGTTAACATTGTTACTATTCTAAAAATAGCATCAAACCAAAAAGTCTTGTTCTTCTCTACATGCCAACGGCAAGTGAAAAGATCGAGCAAAGCAAGTAATAGGAGAATACACAATCAATTAAACGTAGTGATGTTCGATCAAACTCAATGAGTTAAATTGATGATTATCTCTGCAATTTGATAACTCGACTGTGGTCGAGGGCGCTAAGTGCTGATGACGTCCTATGGCGGGACAGAAATTGCAATCCACTGAGCCGCGTTCAAAAATAATTTTTTCAGTTTTTCTCCACAATTACTTTTCAAATTTTCAAAATTAATAATTTGAAAGTTAAATGAACTCAAGCCTGATTAAACCTAATTTTTCAATCAATTCTAAAGTTCGAATAATTAATTCCCAAATAAATAAAAGCAAAGGGCACGTTGCATTTACATACATTCATGTAATTTACTTACATACATATGTTGTTAACATTGTTACTATTCTAAAAATAGCATCAAACCAAAAAGTCTTGTTCTTCTCTACATGCCAACGGCAAGTGAAAAGATCGAGCAAAGCAAGTAATAGGAGAATACACAATCAATTAAACGTAGTGATGTTCGATCAAACTCAATGAGTTAAATTGATGATTATCTCTGCAATTTGATAACTCGACTGTGGTCGAGGGCGCTAAGTGCTGATGACGTCCTGTGGCGGGACAGAAATTGCAATCCACTGAGCCGCGTTCAAAAATAATTTTTTCAGTTTTTCTCCACAATTACTTTTCAAATTTTCAAAATTAATAATTTGAAAGTTAAATGAACTCAAGCCTGATTAAACCTAATTTTTCAATCAATTCTAAAGTTCGAATAATTAATTCCCAAATAAAAAAAAATTAATATTTAATGCAATTGCTTTAGAAAATTTTTTAAATTTTGAGGTTTGTCCAATTATTGCATTGAATTTGTAATACTAAACAAAGATCATGGAATTATTGCAAACTGATCATGATATAATTCGGAAACATTGATCGAGGACATTTATCGAGGACATTGATTGTCTAGTGGGCAATGACACTAGACCAATTAATGATACATTTAATATTTGAAAGATTGTATATGTATGTTTAAAAAATAATGATAATATGTCTATCGCATATCAAATGATACCCTATACAGCCTAGGTTAATTTCGCATCCAAAGATGTGCATCAGTATCAAGTAAAACATAACGTCAGAAAATTATGATTCCTGTCCTCTGTTTTTGTTTAGACCAAATATTAGGGGTTGACCCCTACTTATGCATTGCATTGCGATGTAACTAGGAAAAAGAGTGTGGGACGGAGACTAAAGTAGTTAATATTAGATTTGAATACCTTGACATTATAGTATCTTTTTCTATAGAAAATTTTTTTTTATCAAAAATTTTTCTATAGACAATTTTTGTACAAAAATTTTTCTATTGAAAATTTTTTATGAACAATTTTTCTATAGAAAATTTTCTATGAACAATTTTTCTATAGAAAATTTTCTATGAACAATTTTTCTATAGAAAATTTTCTATGAACAATTTTTCTATAGAAAATTTTCTATAAAAAAATTTTTCTATAGAAAATTTTTTATGAAAAATTTTTCTATAGAAAATTTTTTATGAAAAATTTTTCTATAGAAAATTTTTTATGAAAAATTTTTCTATAGAAAATTTTTTATGAAAAATTTTTCTATAGAAAATTTTTTATGAAAAATTTTTCTATAGAAAATTTTTTATGAAAAATTTTTCTATAGAAAATTTTTTATGAAAAATTTTTCTATAGAAAATTTTTTATGAAAAATTTTTCTATAGAAAATTTTTTATGAAAAATTTTTCTATAGAAAATTTTTTATGAAAAATTTTTCTATAGAAAATTTTTTATGAAAAATTTTTCTATAGAAAATTTTTTATGAAAAATTTTTCTATAGAAAATTTTTTATGAAAAATTTTTCTATAGAAAATTTTTTATGAATAATTTTTCTATAGAAAATTTTTTATGAAAAATTTTTCTATAGAAAATTTTTTATGAAAAATTTTTCTATAGAAAATTTTTTATTAAAAATTTATCTATAGAAAATTTTTTATTAAAAATTTATCTATAGAAAATTTTTTATGAAAAATTTTTCTATAGAAAATTTTTTATGAAAAATTTTTCTATAGAAAATTTTTTATGAAAAATTTTTCTATAGAAAATTTTTTATGAAAAATTTTTCTATAGAAAATTTTTTATGAAAAATTTTTCTATAGAAAATTTTTTATGAAAAATTTTTCTATAGAAAATTTTTTATGAAAAATTTTTCTATAGAAAATTTTTTATGAAAAATTTTTCTATAGAAAATTTTTTATGAAAAATTTTTCTATAGAAAATTTTTTATGAAAAATTTTTCTATAGAAAATTTTTTATGAAAAATTTTTCTATAGAAAATTTTTTATGAAAAATTTTTCTATCGAAAATTTTTTTTGAAAAATTTTTCTATCGAAAATTTTTTATGAAATTTTTTTCTATAGAAAATTTTTTATGAAATTTTTTTCTATAGAAAATTTTTTATGAAAAATTCTCTATAGACAATTTTTTTATAGCAAATTTTTTAAGAAAAATGTTTCTATAGAAAATTTTTTCTTTAGAAAATTTTTTATCTTAAATTTTTCAATAGAGAATTTTTTTTATCAAAAACTATTTATATAGAAATTTTTTCTATAGAAAGTTTTTTTATAAAAAATTTTTCTATATAAATTTTTTATAAAAAATGTTTTTTTTAATTTTTCAGTAGATTCAGTACATTTTTCTGTAGAAAATTTTTTGATCAAACATTTTTCTACAGAAAAATATTTTTATCAAATATTTTTCTATAGAAAAAAAATTTTATCGAATACTTTTCTATAGAAAAATATTTTTAGGGAAGATTTTTCTATAGAAATTTTTTTATGGAAAATTTTTTTATAGAAAATTTTTTTTTTATCAAAAATATTTTTATCAAAAATTTTTCTTATTAAACTTTTTCTATAGAAAATGTTTTTATCAAAAACTTTTTTATTTAAAATTTTCTACAGAAAAATATTTGATTCGAAAATTTGAATAAATAAAAACATTTTTATCGAACATTTTTCTATACAAAAAATTTTTATTGGAGATTTTGCTACAGCAAAATATTTTTACTAAAGATTTTTCTATAGAAAAATATTTTAATTGAATATTTTTTTAAAACAAAAATTTTTCTATAGAAAATTTTTTTATCAAAAATTTTTTTATTGAAAATTTTTTTGTCAAAAATTTTGTATCAAAAATTTAATTACAGAAAATTTTTCTATTACAAATTTTTCTATACAAAATTTCTTTATCAAAAATTTTTCTATAGAAATTTTTTTTTTATTAAAAATTTTTTCTATTGAAAATTTTTTTGCCAAAAATTTTTCTATAGAAAATTTTGTATCAAAAATTTAATTATAGAAAATTTTTGTATTAAAAATTTTTGTATAGAAAATTTCTTTATCAAAAATTTTTTAATAGAAATATTTTTTTATCAAAAATTTTCTGTAGAAAATTTTTCTTATAAAAAATTTTTCTATGGGAAATGTTTTTATCAAAAACTTTTTTATTGAAAATTTTCTATAGAGAAATATTTAAATCGAAGATTTGAATATAGAAAAACATTTCTAAAGAAAATATTTTTATAGAAAATAATTCTTATTGAAAATTTTTCTATATCAAAATATTTTTATTAAAGATTTTTCTATACAAAAATATTTTAGTTAAAAATTTGTTTATCAAAAATTTTTCTATAGAAAATTTGTTTATCAAAAATTTTTCTATAGAAAATTTTTTTATCAAAAATTTTTTTATTGAAAATTTTTTTGTCAAAAAAAAAATTTAATTATAGAAAATTTTTGTATTAAAAATAGAAAATTTCTTTATCAAAAATTTTTCTATAAAAAATTTTTCGTATCAAAAATTTTTCTATAGAAATTTTTTTTTTGTAAAAAATTTTTTTATGGGAAATGTTTTTGTCGAAAATTTTTTATTGAAAATTTTCTACAGAAAAATATTTAAATCGAAAATTTGAATATAGAAAAATATTTCTAACGAAAATTTTTATTGAAAAGTTTGCTATAGCAAAATATATTTATTAAAGATTTTTCTATATAAAAATAATTTTGTCGAAAATTTATTTATTAAAAATTTTTCTATAGAAAATTTGTTTATCAAAAATTCTTCTATAGTTAATTTTTTTATCAAAAAAATTTCTATTGAAAATTGTTTGTCAAAAATTTTAGTATAGAAAATTTTGTATCAAAAATTTAATAATAGAAAATTTTTATATAAAAAATTTTTCTACAGAAATTTTTTTTATTAAACTTGAAAATTTTGCTATAGCAAAATATTTTTATTAAAGATTTTTCTATAGAAAAATATTTTTGTCAAAAGTTTGTATATCAAAAATTTTTCTATGGAAAATTTTTTTATCAAAAATTTTTCTATGGAAAATTTTTTTATCAAAAATTTTTCTATTGAAAATTTTATGTTTTGTCAAAAATTTTTCCATACAAAATTTTTTTATTAAAAATTTTTCTATAGAAACATTTTAAACATTTTTTTTACAGAAAAATATTTCTATAGAAAATTTTTAAGTATTTTAGTCGAACATTTTTCTATAAGAAAAAAAAAATTTCTATAGAAAATGTTTTTTTTTTTAATTTTTTCTATAGAAAATATTTTCACAAAATTTTTTCTATAGAAAATTTTTTATCAAAAATTTATTTATTAAAAATTTTTCTATAGAAAATTTTTGTACAGAAAAAGATTTTTATAGAAAATTTTTCTATAGAAAATTTTCTTAAAAAAAGTATTTTTATCGAGCATTTTTCTATAGAAAACAAATTTTTATCGAAAATTTTTCTATAGAAAAATATTTTTATCAAACATTTTTCTATAGAGACATTTTATATGAAAAATTGTTCTATATAAAATTTTTTTATCAAAAATTTTTTTATCAAAAGTTTTTCTATAGACAATTTTTTAAAAAGTTTTACTGTAGTGTATTGCACTAAGACCCCAATTTATTACAATTATTTTTTATTGTATTAATAGTTTTCTTAACAATTTTTTTTTATTAAAAATGCTTCTATAGAAAATATTTTTATCAAACAATTTTTCTAAAGAAATTTTTTTTTTATTGAAAAATCAGAAAAAAAAAATATTTTTATCGAAAATTTTTCTACAGAAAATTTTTTTTATCGAACAGTTTTGTGTAGAAATATATTTTTATAGAAGACTTATCTGTAGAAATTTATTTTGATCAAAAATTTTTCCATAGGATCATTATTTATCAATTCTTTTATCAAAATTTTTTTTATCAATTTTTTATTTTTATCAATTTTTTTATCAAAAATTCTTTTATTAAAAATTTGTCGATTTTATAAATACTGAATTAAAATTAACATTTTAATATTAATCGAATTGAATAGTTTTTATAACAAGCAATAATTAAAAGAAAACTAAATAAAAAATATAACAAAATTGTAAGTTTTCATTTATATGAATCAAGCTGCTCTACCAAAGCTTTGTAGGGTACACACATTTCTAATTCTTAAACATTTTAAGTCAAAAACTATTCAAAATTCTTTAGGTCATGATTTTCACACTTCTCGCAAACATTTATCAATTTTCGACACAAATCAATTTCAATTACTTTTAATGAATTCAAGCATTTCCCTCCATTATTCCGTATAAAGTATTTGAGGCCAATAACTACATCATCAACGGCAACAAACAACAACAAATAAACTCAAAAATGAAAAAAAAGACAAGCCAGCCTCCATCAGAATTTAAATTGCAAATTTAATTCAATCATTGTTAGAACATTAAACGGCACAAAGTTACTACAACGAACAATAATCATGCATCGGCATCTTTTAGTTTTTGATGCATGACAAAAGTCAAACTAAATAGTTAGTGTTGCAACTTCTTCGTCACTACCAAGTACTACCAACCCACAACTACCAAACATCAACCGAAAGAATTACTGAAGAATATATTGGATTTAGAATATATTGGGGCAACAAAGGGAATATTTAAAGTAAGCGCAAATTACATGTCCCACGACAACATCATTATAAATACTCTATTAGGCATGAGAGTATATTTTATACTTAAGTTATTGTTGCACTTAACTACTAGTAAGTATATCTAAGTATAGTTTAGCCTTTTTTTTTCTAAATCTTCTATACTCGAATGTGGGTTTTTAAGTGTCTAAGTACTCTCTAAGTTGGTCGTATTCATATAAGTTCTTGCCACATTAAAAGTATGATTTAGGTTCCATGATAAAGATGATGAGGTACAGCACAATTTTCAAAGTACATTGTTCTTATTGTTGTTAGGATATAGTTTTTCCTCGGTATTTCTGCTTTAACTTGCAACAAATATAAGACCCAAAGTGGCAACTTAGAAAACTATTAGAATTTCTAATTTCTCATAGTTTATAGAGCTTTGGTTGTTGGTGTTCTTGATTCTTTTAATATCCTATTGTTTTTGAATTGTGAAGAAGAACCCATCACCTCCCCATCAACAACACCATTTCCCTTTGTGTACAATTTTGTAAAAATTATTTTTAGTTGAATCGAAATGCGAATTGATACGTGGACGCATTTCGACATCAATACCAACAAATTAGAAATAGTTCGGCTTAGCTCCTTTCGTTCAGACCCTATTGTGTTTTTCGCTGAAAGACATCACTCAAGCATCTTCGAATTTTATAAGGACTCAGAATATATTATCATTTTGTGGTCATATGCCATTATTTTGCATAATTATCTCGATACACCCCTTTCCCTTATGAAAGTAGTGCGATTAACTCTGATGTAAATGGTGTACAATTTTTAAACTGTCTTCTATTTTAAATGCATTTTGTTTAGTTTAAGAAATTCTAAAAATGAAACAATACCAAAGCGTGCGAATTTCTCACGAAAGTTTTGTTTGAAGACAGTCTTCTACTTAAAATCTTTTGGCAGATATTAAGGGCATTCACACTTTGTTGTAAATTACAATACCATGCCCATATGGGCAAATCTTTAGAATATATGAGGAGCCGCAGAACAAAAGGTTCTTTTTGCATGATTTAAAATTTTTGGGAAATTAAATATTTTGTTATTTCGCACTATAAAAAATCAATGAACCGCGAAATATATTTAAGTTAGCTCCTGATCAGAAGATGAAACTTTGTGCTCAAAATCACCACATTAAATCTTAAAATTCTGTTTAAAAAAGCAATTTTATTTTGGAAAAAGAACCTTTTGTTTCAAAAAAAGTACCTTTTAAAAAAAAAAAAATAAAAAGTTAAAATAAATATAAAAAACAAGTAAGAAAGTGCTTAGTCGGTCAAGCCCGACCATACGATACCCTTCACCACTAAGGTCAAAGGAGTTCTTTGCTAAATTTTGCCATCATACAAACATATTCTTAAAACTTGTACATTTAAGCTGTTTCCGCTATTTGGACTTATATGAAAGCAAGGGTCAAATGTGGACCAATTATCTCGAAATTTGGCAAATTGGTTACAGCTGTTACAAAAATTATGTCTGCAAAAAAACTTAAAATTTTCATTATCTTCGGATTTATGAGCGTTTTAGTGATTTTTGTTCCATTTAATGTGTTTTGACACATAAGTTTGTATGAGAGCTATGGTCAAATGTCGACCGATTTCAACGAAATTAGGTACAGTGATTTAAGTTTACATAAGCAGTATATGATTTAAGCTTTATTAAAAAATATAGATTTTTGTGGCCAAAATATCAATTCCGGGAAGTGGAATCTGGGAGGTACCATAAATAATGAACCGATTTTGACGAATTTCAATAGCCATGGTCCCATTATCAAAAAAATGACCTATGCCAAATTTCATCAAATTATCTTTAGAATAAGCCTATTGGTATACTAAAAGGTGGGTCTAAGACAAATATTTCTATGCGTTACATACATCAGCACAAACTTATAATACCCTTTCCACCTATGGTGGTGAAGGGTATAAAAAAAACTATGTTAATTTAATTATATTTTAATAGATTTCAACTACTTAGTACTTATTAGTCTTAAGATGATACGAAATGTCTTACTTTTTAATTTCTGTACTCTAAAGTTAATTTTTTTGCTGCATATTCTTAGGCGTTTTGAAAAGGTTACGAATTTTCTGCTTTGTAATATGTTACTGCCAAAAGTTTTTATAATTTTACCCCGAAAATTCAAAATTCACCACTTGATGTAAATTATGGGCTAGCGGCACTATCGGACCATCCTTTTTGTAATTTAACGAAGGAAGGAACATTGCTGTGATTAGAAAGACACAGATACGATACATCTAGCAAAGCGATATCCAAATTAAGAAAGCCGACTAGATAGTGCGAAATAATTGTTTAAGACTATTTTTGTGGGGCCTTAATAGATTTCTTTAAATTTTATGTTTTTTTTTTTTGTTTACGCAAATCTTGAAAGTAATATAACAGTGAATCGGTTAAAAGCATTCCGATACCAAATATATATTAAAAAGGTGATGGTGACTGACTGAAGAAATCATTTTTTCTTAGTTAGAGTTCTATCAAGATAAAAAAATCGAAAACGCTATATCTCCTTAAGTAATAGGTATAGAAACAAAATTTAAATTACGTTTTAAACAGCTATGAAAATAAATGGATAGGTGTTTGGTACTTTTTTGAAACTATGTCCGATAAGCGGTAAAAAAGGGTGAAAATAGTTTTTTTGGTACCTTTTTAACCCACTCTTATATTTTAAACTAAGGAATATAGAAAGAAACTTTATACTGTAATCAATAGATGTGAAAGAAATATTGAACACGTATTTGGTACTTTTTTGATTTTGTGGCCAAAATGTGTAAAAAAGGGATAAACTGATAACTTAACATCTACAAAAGTAATATGAATACGAAAATTATGTTAACTGCTTTCTAATAAAATGTACCGAATTCAATTTTTGAAATTAGGGGATAAAAAGGGGAAAAAATTAGTAATGTTATAACTTTAAAACAAATGAATGTTTGTCTGTATGTATGTTCTTTATAGAATAGTAAGCTGTGAACTTGATCATGTTATGCTCTTTAGCAAAGATGTTGCGGATAAGCCGGCGGAGATTTTTAAGTTGGTAAATCGAATTTCCGACAGGTGGCGCCACTGAAAATTACTAAAAATTTTTAAATCGTCAACTGTACATTTGATCATACTATGATCTTTTGCAAAGTTGTAGCGCATGAGCCGGCGAATGCTTTTTAATTGGTGTGAATAATTTTCGACAGGTGGCGCTACTAAAAATTACTCAAAGTCAATTTAATCGTAAGCTGTACATATAATCATGCTATAATCTTTAGCAATATTGTCAGGTGGCGCCACTGAAATTTACTTAAAGTCAATTTAATCGTAAACTGCACATTTAATCATGCTATAATTTTTAGCAAAGTTATTGCGGATAATCCGACGAAGGTTTATTAATTGGAATGACCAAAGTCCGACAGGTGGCGCCACTGAAAATTACTCAAAATGAATTAAATCGTAAACTGTGCATTTGATCAGACTATAAGTGAATTAAATCATAAACTGTGCATTTGATCATGCTATGATCATAAGCAAAGTTGTTACGCATAAGCAGATGAAGGTCTTAGTGGTATGAACGACTTCAGGCGGCGCCACTGAAAACTACTCAAAATGAATTAAATCGTAAACTGCGCTTTGATCAGACTATAATCTTTAGCAAAGTTGTTGCGCATGAGTCGACGGAAGTTTCTGTTGGTATGACCAATTTTCAAAATTATTTAAAATGAGTTAAACTGTAACTCTATAAAATAAAATATATAAAAACTTTAAAATTTGCCTCAAAATGCTTATCATAAAGCCCCGAGCAAGGCTCGGTCAACATATATATATATATATATATATATATATATATATATATATATATATATATATATATATATATATATATATATATATAATTCCCCGACAACATTCCAATTGGTACAAGGGGTACTTCTCTCAGACAATGAGCTGCATCCAATTTTATTTTTAGACTTATTGAAAGGGACCCACTTTTTAACACCGGCTCAGCACGGCAAATGCATTAGTTAGAGAAGTTTTACGTAGCCTAATACTCAATAACCAGTGGCTAGCTGAGTTATGAGTTCAACCGCCGCTTTTTTGAAAATTTATTTTTTTTTTTTCAAGTGAGTCTGGCCGGAGATCGAACTTGGGACCTCTGGTATGCTAGGCGAATGACTAACCTTCTACACCACGGCGGTTCACACTTTAACAACATATTTATTTATTATACGAATTGCCATTCATTTCCCATAAAGGAAGAACCTTTAAAGCAAGCCAATATATGTATGAGCTCAATATGTGAATACCCCTATTATTTTCCATGTATTAAAGCTATTGCATTAAGTTTTACCTTAAACTTATTTTTGTTACTTGTCTTTTTATTTAATAGCTTAATATTTAGCTCCATAATGAGATGATTTTAGCAGTTATTTTTCATTGCAAGAAACAATTTGATTTAGGGCTGCTACTCAAAACTTTTTATGATTTTATTTTTTAAACAAAGTTGATTAATATAATGATGAAATAGTATTTGTAGTTTTGTTTAATATGAAAACAAAATATCATTAAACCAATTCTGGTCTCCATAATTCCGAAAGGGCTTAAAATCTTATCTTGCAATATACATATGTATGTATGTCTGGGTAAATGTATTTAAAACAACATTTTGTTAGAATTACACCCATCTTTATATAACCATACCTCACAATTGGCCACTTAAATTTCACCCCACACAAACGACTTAAGCAGCAAATGGATGGTAATAAATCAATTTTTTCTTAAATCGTCTTCCTCGTAAATCCTTATGATATATTGTATGTTTTATGGCAATTGTTTTAAATTTTCTATTTATTTTTTAAATGATAGATATTGGTTTTTAATTGACAAGTCAGTTGACTTGTTAGGGTTTAATGTTAAATTATAAATAATAAAAATTTATATTTTCAACTAATAAAGCTCTCCAAGGTCAAAAGTGTGATCCAATCAGCAAAAATAATAAAAGCAAGTAAGAAAGTATTATAGTAAGTCAAATACGACCATATGCTACCCTATACCACTGAGGTTATATGTGGATCGTTAAAGTTGATCGATATAACAGATATGAGGTCTTGTGTTCAAATGAATGCTCGATAACAATCAATTAATATGATCTACGCACGATGTACCTGCTATAAAACCTTCCTGCTATTTACGTAGTAGTAACCCACGACTGGCACTATTCGTCGTAGTATTAACGTTAACCTCATTTTTGTTACTGTGTTCAATAATGGTATATTTCCACCGTTTAGAAATAATATTAATTCTTTTCATTTGCTAGGGATGTGGTGGTCCACTACTTTTTTATAACCGGTGTTAGTATCGAAGATAATGTTAGAGACCCAGAGCTCTGTAGGGATGTCGCCAGGCCTAGTAGATCATTGTCTAATTTTAAAAGACCTAATTTTATTATCAATGTGTTGGTAGTATATGGGCAAATCCGGAGTGACGGACGATTCATTTGTACGGATTTTGAAGAACTTAAATGAATCCCATTGTCGTTTAACACGAGATATCTATCTTTGCACAGATTTCGGAAAATATTATCCCATCGATTGTGTTCTCGAATGGCGTGTGTTAATTTACATATTTGTTCCAGAGGAAAATGTATTCGCTTTTAAAGTGCTGTGACGGACGCTACAAAAAATGAAAGTGACTTTTTTTCAACAGGTGTTTCTGCTATTTTCATCAAATCGGTCATAGTAATAAAAAAATTGTAAATACATTCAAGATAGAGAAAAGTCGGAGGATTACGAAACAGCTTTCATAAAATATTTGTTTTAAGTTTCCAGTTTCACCAAAAATCCATAAATGTACTGTTGCGGACGCTACGTGACATACGATACAGTTTTTACTTGAATGTTTTTTATTAGGAAGAAATATTATTATTTCATATTTTTTAAGGATTCGTTAATCAGTGAACCTTGCCATCAACAAATTGTTAATGGAATTGGACTCTCTGCGCTTCAAAACTATTGCTTACGCAGATGATGTCGCTATTGCAGTTTCGGGCAAGTACCTAAACACTATCTCGCAGCGACTCGAAGTCGCTCTCGCCACACTTACAGAATGGAGCGTTTCCAATGGCTTGGGAGTTAACCCCGCCAAAACGGAACTCGTTCTTTTCTCTAGGAAATACAAGATTCCCCAGTTCAATCTTCCTAAGCTTGATGGAACGGAACTGGTACTCACGGATCATGCCAAATACTTAGGTGTGATCCTGGACTCTAAGCTGTCCTGGAACTTAAACACCCTATCTAGGGTGTCTAAGGCTTCCATTGCACTATACTCGTGCAGAAGAGCTCTAGGAAATACGTGGGGCCTTTCACCTTCTAATACAGCCTGGCTCTTCGAAATGGTTGCTAAACCCATTCTCATGTACGGCGCTCTTGTCTGGTGGCCTGCCCTAAACAAGGCTAATCAGCGAGGACTTTTTGTTAAGATCCTTAGATCTGCTGCTCTCATGATTACGGATGCTTTAAGGACTACTCCTTCAAAGGCACTCTTTACTATGCTTAATTGGCCTCCGGCTGAGCTAATGGCCCAATTAGTAGCCCTCAACTCAGCTATCAGGTTAAAAACCACCGGTGAATGGTCTACTTCGTCTCTAGGCCACACCACTATTCTGGATAAACTTAATCTCCCTGATAATAATATAGACTATAGACTACTGTTTTCCCTCACCCGCTTTCGAGCAATCCTTCACTGTGGATATCTCAGGGGCCCATAACGCTTTTAGTGAAGAGACCCTGGTTATCTATTCGGATGGATCCAAATCGTCACGTGGTGTGGGTGGGGGCTTCTTTATCCCATCATTTGGGATTAAAGTGAAATTCAAGCTCCCAAAACAATGTAGCATTCTTCAAGCTGAAATTTCAGCTATTTATAGGGCGAGCAAGTGGCTCACGTACCACCGAGTATATCCTAACGATATTCGTTTCTGTACAGATAGTCTTGCCGCCATTCATTCCCTTTCATCGGTCTACACGACATCCGTTCTTACCCGTGAATGCCGGGCGTCTCTAAATGAGATGGCGAGACATTCCAACATTGAACTTTTCTGGGTACGTAGTCATAGTAATGTACCAGGCAACATCATAGCGGATAACCTAGCAAAAGATGGTGCTCTTCTTAGTCATGAAAACACTGATCAATTCATAGGTATTCCGCTCTCAGCATGCAAATTGCTCATAAAGCAGTTTATTTTTAGGTCTGCACAGACCAACTGGTCCACAGAAAGTACCTGTACGATCTCCAGACTTACATGGCCAACTTACGATAGTAAGCGCTCTGCAATCCTGGTCAGCTTTTCGCGCCATAGACTTCGCACCCTTATTTCAGTACTCACAGGACACTGTCTTATAGGTATACATGCTAGAAGCCTTAATCTTCAAAGCAATGACTACTGCAGAGGTTGTCACAATACAGAGGGGGAAGAAACAATATCCCACTTCCTCTGTCACTGCCCAGCACTTGCTGAACTTAGAACCCTCCATCTAGGATTCCCATTTCTGCACGATCTGTCAGAGATCTCGAACATCAATATTCGTAAAATAGGATCTTTTATCGGTGCATCTGGCTGGCTCTAACTGAGCCTCTTACACTCGGTAGTTTTAAGAATTTAATTTTCTCTATCCTTGCAGGAATTACAAAGGGATGGACCCAAGTGAGGTGGACCTTATAGTCTGCATCCTGCCTAACCTAACCTAATCAGTGAAAAGACTGGTTTTATTTGTTCTCGAATTTCATCTCCTTCCTTTTCATGTTCGCGGTTAAAATGCGATTTTTGCGCACAATTTAATATTTCACAAAACGGCTAAATACTATATTTATTTAAAGTTGTACACTTTTTGCATCTTATTTTTCGTTCCAAGAATGCCGCGGCTAGTTGTTAGGGCGTCCCAAAAATCAAAAAAAAAATCAAATTTCAAAATCATCATATTTGCCCCACTGTATATTTTTTAACCCCTAAAATCTTAAATTTAATCTTTGGATATAGACAGTGTTATTGCTTTATGAATAAGATAGACATGTGTTCGTAAAAATTTGTAAAAAATATATACTGTGACGGACGCTACACACTTTGTATACATATTATTTTGTAAAATGCTATATTAACATCTATATATTTTTATCCTAATGTTAAGCATACTATAAGTTCTCTTTACGAGCCAAGTTCATTTGAGGTCTTTTACACCTTATTATACAAAATTAAGCAGGTTTTGAGCCCCTACTGAAATTTGATACCTAAATGGATGTTTTTGCAATTTTTATGAACTTTTAAAAAACCTATAATTTTAAAAATGTATAAAAATTCGAGATGGTTGCAAATAAAGACCTGTCATTCACAAAGAGCTCTATCAAAAATTGTATCCATTATATATTCTAAAGGATCAATATATGGTTAATTTTTCCATAAACACAAATACGCGATTTTGAAAGTTTTAAAATTTTTTGGTTTAAGGTTTTTCGGATTTGCCCATATGTTAAAATGTTTAATGTTGGGTGAAGTTCTCTTAAACTACAGAAGATAAATTTAAAAAAATTATAATCTTCTCTATTTCTTTCTGTTTATAGTACTTTTGTGACCGATTGTATGTGTATCTAATTGGCGTTAAATTTCCATTATATTAAATTGGAATTGAAAATATTATTGCACATATTATGAGAAATTAATATTGAAACTTTATTCTAAAATATATAACCTTAACCCTTAATACACTGGACTCAAAGGTTAAAATAATTAATTTTATGCTTAAATATATTGAAGCCTTAATATTTCTAAAATGCCTGATGTTGCTTGAAAAATAATTTAAATATTTTATAGCATTTAATTATAAATAAATTGAAATTAATACTTATTGAAGTAAAATTAATAAATTTAATTACTAGTAATAATATAAGCGAACATACACTTGTCTATTATGTTAAGTTAAACGCAAATAATTATTCAACAATTTTATGTCTAATATGATTGACTTAGGGAAGATTACCCATCTTCAATATAAATTTTAATTATAGTTTTAAGTTGCAAAATAAATTACATCATAATTATATTTAAATATTTAATAATTTTTCATCGAAGATAAAAAGAAAACAGGGGAACTAAGATCAATCAAGTCCAATCACAGAGCTTAGAAAAGTGAACACTGCTTGTACACACTACGCAAATTATAACAAATAGTTGGTCAAGCCCGACCATACGATACCCTTCACCACTAAGGTCAAAGATGTTCCTTTTCCTATATAGAGACAAATATTTGTAAAATTTTTCCATCATACAAACATTTTCTCAAAACATATATATTTAAGATATCTCCGTCATTTAGACTTACATGAGACTCAAAACTCTCACTATCTTCAGTTTTACAAGCGTTTTAGTGATTATACCCTTCACCACCATAGGTGAAAAAGGTATTATAAGTTTGTGCTGATGTATGTAACGCATAGAAATACTTGTCTTAGACCCACCTTTTAGCTGAATGCCTGGCTGGACCCCCATGTAAACCTTGTAATTAAACTACAAGATCACTTTTTTTTTGATAATGGGACTACGGCTATTGAAATTTGTCAAAATCGGTCTATTATTTGTAGCACTTCCCATAGGTTCCACTTCCCGGAATTGATATATTGGCCACAAATATCAATATTTTTTCATGAACATTAAATCAAATATTGCTTATGCAAACTAAAATCACTGTACCAAATTTCGTTAAAATCGGTCTACATTTGACCACAGCTATCGTACAAACTCTTCTTTAAAAACGCACTAAATGAGACAAAAGTCACTAAAACGCTCGTAAATCTAAAGACAATGAGAATTTCAAGTTTCTTTTTTGTACACATAATTTTTTTTAACAACTGTAATCAATTTGACAAATTTCGAGATAATTGGTCCACATTTGACCCTAGCTCTCATATAAGTCCAAATGACGGAAACAGCTTAAATATATACGTTTTGAGAAAATGTTTGTATGATGGAAAAATTTAGCAAATATTTATACAGGAAAAATAACACCTTTGACCTTAGTGGTGAAGGATATCGCATGGTCGGGCTTGACCGACTGTATCACTTTCTTACTTGTTTTTTTTTCTCATTTAGTGTGATTTAACAGAAGAGTTTGTATGGGAACTATGGTTAAATGTAGACCGATTTCTAAATATAATTTGATGAAATTTGTCACAGAACATTTTTTTCATAGTAGGACCATAGCTATCGAAATTCGTCAAAATCGGTCTATTATTTATGGCACCTCCCATAGGTCCCACTTCCCGGAATTGATATATTGGCCACAAATATCAATATTTTTTCATGAACATTAAAACAAATACTGCTTATGTAAACTAAAATCACTGTATCATATTTGATTGAAATCGGTCCACCTATGGTCAATAGCTCCCATACAACCAAATCACTAAAACGCTTGTAAATCTGAAGATAATGCAAATTTTATGTTTATTTTTTGCATACAAAATTTTTGTAACAACTGTAATCAATAGGTCATATTTGACCCTAGCTCTCATATAAGTCTAAATGACGGAACAGCTTATATATATATGTTTTGAGAAAATGTTTGTATGATGGCAAAATTTAACAAATATTTGCCTTTATACAGGAAAAAGAATACCCTTGAATTGAAAAAATTGTTTGGAATCAAATATCTCTAAAACAATAAGAGGTAATGTAATAGAGTTTCTTAACTTTTTGATCAAGTTTTGAAAACTGTAAAAATCTTTTGGATCGGACTAAATTGGCGAAAGTTATACGGACCCGAAAGTACATATCTTTTGTGTCTTAGCAATATATGGCCGATAAACTGCGGATTAAAAGACTCTAGTACAGTTTTTCCAGCTGAGGTATGTCTATTCTGCCCAATTTTATCATGGGTCTGCTTCCTTTAATAACATTTGCTTCCACAACGTGGCTTGATACCTTCGTAAGTCGTTGGCCACGTTTCATCAAATTGTCAAACATAAACTTTTATATATTATTTTTGCTGGGTATGAAAATTTTTAATGTTCTCTAAAAGTTTAATATTCACTATATGTTATTTTGATACCCACCATCAAAAAGAATGGGGGGTATATTGAGATTGTCATTCCGTTTGTAATTTCCTCCGCCTGTCTGTCTGTCTGTCTGTCTGTCTGTCTGTCTGTCTGTCTGTCTGTCAGTCAGTCAGTCAGTCAGTCAGTCAGTCTGTCTGTCTGTGAGTGTGTCAGTCTGTTGAAATCACGATAACGCCTTAACGAAAGGAGCTAGCTCACTGAAACTTAGTAAAAACATTCTTCATCTCTGAGAAAATCGGCAAAATCGGTTAACATTTGCCCATAGATGACAAAATTTGTATAGAAGTATAAGCTCTAGGCAGCATTTAAAATTTCATCAAATTGGTTCAAATTTAGTCATAGCTCCCATACAAAAAACTTACGGAAACTGCCAAAATTTCACCTAAAATACACTTAAATGCCAATAAATTTAAAACTATAACAGGTATAATCACTAAATTTAGCACGAGGAGGTCTTATGTCAATGCCAACCAGTGTGCAAAATTTTGTCACAATCGGTCACCATTTGAACATAGCTCCCATATAGAAAACTTACGGAAACACAAAAATACACAAGAAAAGATGGTTTATGTCCGTATTTCCTTCAGAGAAAAGCACGATAGCTGCTTAACTACAAGAGCAAGACAGACAAAATTTAGCAAAAGTACTTTCTATATGTTATAGAAATTGTGTGCTGAAAATGGGTAAAATCGATTCACATTTAGTTAGAGCTCCCATATAACCCTGCCCCGGAAATCACATTTATGCTGATAAATTGAATAAAATTGTAAAATCTATGACTACTAAATTTAGAACAGAGAATTTTTATGCAACTTTCAGTCAGTATGTCAAATTTTATAGGAATCGGTCCATTTTTGACCATAGCTTTCATATAAAAACCGCTCCCGGTAACCACTAAAATGCCACAAGCGCTAGTTAAAAGCTATTAAATTATAAACTATGTCAGCTATGGCCAGTAAATTTTGCACAAATAAACCTTATATTAATACCAGCCAGTGTATTAAATTCTGTAACCCCTTTTTGTATCTATCGGGTGTTTTTTATTGAGGTATAGAACTTTAAGTTGGCATCACTTTTTTAACTGGCGGCCATTTTGTCAGCTGTCAAGTGATTAATATTTAGTTTGGTTTGCCATTTCATCATGAACAGGTTGACAAAAGAACAACGCTTGCAAATCGTGCAAATTTATTTAGAAAATAATGGTTCAGTTCGCGAAGTTTACCGCAAGCTCTGTCCATTTTATGGTCGACATAATCGTCCATCAGAGCAATTAATTCGGTTAACCATGGATCGTTTTCGCACTACGTTTACTCTATGTGATAATACGCATCCGCAGCGACGTCGAACAGTGCGCACAGAAGAAACAATTGCCGCTGTAGAGCAAAGTGTTGAAGAGGACCCGAATGAATCGATTCGCTACCGTGAACAGCAATTGGAGCTTTGTCCATCAACTTTATGGAAGATTTTGCGCAAAGATCTTGGCTTGCGACCTTACAAGATCCAGCTTGTGCAAGAATTAAAGCCGCGAGACCATGCAATGCGTCGTGATTTTGGTGTATGGGCCGAAAATGAGATTGATCTCGATGCTGATTTTCATCGCAAATTGGTCAATTGGCCACCAAGATCGTGCGATTTGACACCACTGGATTATTTTCTTTGGGGATATGTGAAGTCGCTCGTCTACGCCAACAAACCAGAAACGTTAGGGGACTTGGAAGCCAACATTCGTGGCGTTATTGCCAACATACGGCCCCATATGCTCGAAAAAGTAGTTGAAAATTGGACCTGTAGAATTGGCTTTATTCGAGCCAGCCGCGGCGGCCACATGCCCGAAATCATATTTAAACATTAATGGCATAAAATTATCCTTCCAATAAAGCCAAATTGATGGACATTAAAACGATTTTCTTGTGTTTTATTTCAATTCGAAGTTCTATACCTCTAAAAAAAACACCCATTACAATGAAAAAGATTTGGAAGTACATTCAGTATATTAAGATTGCATCTACGAAATTAGATAGCTATCAATCAATCCAGACTTTATACACGGTAGATGTATTAGGAAGTCCTAACAAAATATATGAACCTGCCGTGTTGCTATCAACATGTTTATGGCACAACGAAACAGCTTATTAATGTAAAACTATATTCGGTTATGGCACAGCATTTTGTCCAAGGGAAATACTTGGGAAACCACTTAGATACTTTTAAACGTTGAACTATAGTAAGTATACCACTGCAACCAAATTTTGTCCAAATATACCAACAATACCACATTTGGTCAACAATTTTGAATTAGCTGCACTCTCGTACAACTTGATGGTACGAGATTCGGTACAGCCGCATATATCACTCTTACTTGTTTATATCTAAAATCAAAAAGATTCGGAGGTACAAGCAGCATATTAAGATTATGTATATGGTAGATGCATTAGGAACTCCTAACAAAAAATACTTGTTAAACATATTGTTTTAAAACTAATAACTAAAGAAATAATGAAGTAAATAAATGTCATAAAGCTGTCATGACTAGAAAGTAAACAAAGAAAATAAACAAAATAACAAACATACATATGTAAGTCCCAGAAAGCTAATAGAAATTTGCATAGAAACTCTAATAAATCAGAAAAACGCATACATTGTAAAAGTAAATAAATAATTTGTACTATACGTATTATAGAAAGTTAAGACCAACCATATGATATTCTTCACCACTAAGAGAAATTTGAATGAACTGTAAAAAAGTCTTCTAAATTCTTTTGGATAATTATCTAATTTCTTAAAAAATAAACCGTTCCTAAAAGTTAGTTGAAACATTCCCATAGATCTGACACGGTTTAGGTTGTCAGTCATCAAAAGAAAAATGTTCAATCATCCATGTCAATTAAATTAATTGGAAAAATCTAAATTATTCACATTTATTACAATATTTAGCTTAACCCTTATGTGTATACCAAGGTACCCCGGTACCTTTAGCACTTTCATCTTAACTTTTTTAATGGAAACAGATGGTTCACAAACCTTAAACTTCTTGAGAACTCCTAACTATTGAAATAGTTTAAATTATTATTACTTTAAAGCTAAAAAATTATATTGTATAGGCGCTGTGGTCCAATTTATATCTTATATACGTAACCGTACGGCAAGGTACCCGGGTACCTTCATACATTATATATGAAAAAACTGTAATAAAAAGTAAAATAAAGCAAAATTAGACAGATTAGTTATAAATATTTTATATATGAATATTTATGTAGAAACAAGATTTACACTATTTTCTTTGTTTTATACATAGTTTCGAATTTTTTTTAAATTTTATTCTTGACCCTGGTTATAAAAGGGCTAGTGACATCCAATTTCAACCAATATTCTAAAATATATATTTTTATCCGTTGTAACAATCATAATTTCAGTTCTGCTTATAAAAACTGCTAATATATAACAATTTAGATGCTTTTTTATAACTTTGGTGAAAAATTATGTTTTTGTCGAAATCCTTTGATTTTAAGTCGCAGGTACGACTAAGCCGTTAAAGATATTGCTCTAGTTCTTTCTTTGTGGTAATCTGTAGGGGGTTCTTTTTTTTACTTTTTTCGATTTCGTTTAACAATCTATTTTAAAAAACCAAAAAAGGAGTTCTTAAAACGGTATGAACAAAGTACTTTTTTTCGTCCTGTGCAAAAGTGACATATCGTTAGCCCATTGCATCAAAAATGGGTATTTAAATATCCTAAAGCCTTAAAAAAGTAAAACTAGTCAAACTTTTTAAAGTTTTTTAAAAATAATAATTTTTTTATAGCATATGCTCAGGAGAGTTTTCAAGGACATAGGATATTTTATAAAACCTTTGATAATTAGAAAAGTCTTCAACCGATTTTAAGGTTATATATCATGTATTTGGATTATTGGAGTCAAATGTAGAAAAATTGGAGGCTACATCTTCCTGTAGTACGAAACTTAATTTACTTAATACAAATTTATGGTATACATATATATTCGCCATGACTTGTATCCTTACAACCGCCACTTTGAATTCACCTTGAGATTTACTATTTACTATAAATGAACGTGCATTGTAACTCTCAGAGTTATTTTCCGAGATCACTCATTTATTTTCTTCAAAAATGTTTGTTTACAATAATTTTTCCATATAGGTACCCGGGTACCTTGCCATTCTCTTAAAGGTGTTTTTTTTGCCATACACATAAGGGTTAAGTTAGTATTAAAATTTTTGTAATAAATGAGATTTGAAAACTAATTAATTTGTATTCACATTTTTATCTCCTTATGCCAACTAGTCTAAGTAATTCTTGTGTTTTTATAGCCATAAGTAGTTTATAACCACTTGCTACCTCTGGATAAAGGTATCATCTCCTTCATAATATTGAGGTAGTATCATCTTAGCCAACCAGCAGCAATATTTTAATTATGGCCACTTGCTCTGCAACCACAAATCCTTAACATTCTTGTTTAGAATATAATAAAATAAATTTGTAGTTTATACTTATGTATATAAATATATATATGTATATATAAATGTAAATACTAACATTTTACAAGTAAATTAGTTGTGGTTTTTGTTATTCAAGTCTGTCTGCTTCTTATTTTTTCTGTATAAAATACTTTTATTTTCCATAAATTTATTCCCCTTGGCTTTAGCTTTTCTCTAAAAGTTGAGATACCATGAGTATTATAAAATTGCTGGCCATTGCTCAAGGTTATTCGTAAAGTCATTTGCTGATAAGTCAAATTTATTTATTAGTTTGCCTGAATTAGCTATAGTTAGAAAATTTTTCTAAAAATTTAGCATGACTTGATTTTGATATTTATCTCAAAGGTTCCATATAAAATTTATAAAATTCTTGATGTTTACATTTCACTCTAATAACTTTCATTTAAAAAACAGGCATTGTTAATTTTAACTTATAATAAAATAGGAACAAATTTCCAAAAACCACATATGTATATATGTATATTTAATTATACCCTTCTGATGTATGTAACGCATTAAAACATTTGTCTTATACCCACCTGAGTCGATTTAGCGATGTCAGTCCGTCCGTCTGGACGGCTGGCTGGCTGGCTGGACCCCCATGTAAACCTTGTAATCAAACTACAGGTCGCAATTCTAAAGATAATGTGATAAATTTTGGCACAGATCATTTATTGATAATGGGACCATGGCTGTTGAAATTCGTCATAATCGGTCCACTATTAATAGTACCTTCCATAGGTCCAACTTCCCGGAATTGATATATTGGCCACAAATATCAACATTTTTTAATTTTATGTTGAAATCGTTCCACATTTGACCATAGCTCCCATACAACTCTTCCGTCAGAACGCACTAAATGAGACAAAAAGCACTAAAACGCTCGCAAATCTGAAGATCAAATTTCGAGATAATCGGTCCATATTTGACTTTTGCTCTCATATAAGTCCAAATAACGAAAACAGCTTAAATATATAAGTTTTGAGAAAATATTTGTATGATGGCAAAATTTAGCAAATATTTGCCTTTATACAGAAAAAAAAACACCTTTCCCTTATAAGTGAAGGGTATCTTATGATCAGGCTTGACCGACTATAGCACTTTCTTACTTGTTACTTATACCCTTCACCACCATAGCACAAACTTATAGGGTATTATAAGTTACTGTAATCGATTTGCCAAAAAAGTCACGAAGAAGTGGCCAGTTCTTGGAAGCGAACTGCATAAATTAATCGTTCTTGGGAATCTCGTGGATTTAGTTCTTGCACTTACTGTACCTTGTATAGGAAAAGACGTAAATTTCCCTTTAATATTCTGCGTAAAGACCGCCGAGACATTTGCAGCTCAGCAGAGAGCCTTCGGGTTAACGTTTCAGGATTCTCATTAACACTCTCCAGAACGCGTTGAATATTTGCTTCACTAATAACAGAATATGGTCTTCCGCTTCATGGAAGATCCCCCACTGAGCCTTGTTCTTGAAAACGTGTCACCGAATCACTGATGCGGATGGTGAATTCCGCACATTAAAATGACGACGATAGGCTAGTTGAGTTTCAATTATTGATCTATGATTTTCAAAATAAAGTTATATGATTTTGGTTCGCTGGATAACGTTCCATAATTAATCTCCCAAATTTAATTTACAAGTTCTAAAAAGAAAATAAAAAAAAATTAAATTAGAAAAGTTATTAATTTTTCAAATTCCTTTGCGACTTTTACCCCACCCTGTATTTGTCTTTATACAGGAAAAAGAACACCTTTGACTTTAGTGCTGAAGGATATCGTATTTTCTTACTTGTTTTTTTTTTAATATAGTAGATATTTTGCATTAATCATTGTGATT
>OW121741.1:95662420-95669858 GCA_933228675.1 Stomorhina lunata
TGAGTACAATTGTAATAGCTATGACGACTAAATTTAGAAAGGAGAAGTTTTATGCAACCATTGGTCAGTATATCAAATCTTATAGGAATCGGTCCATATTTGACTATAGCTTTCATATAAAAAACACTCCCGGAAACCAAAAAATATAAAGCAAGGACCAGCTCTGGCCACTTAATTTTGCAAAACCAAGCTTTATATAAAAACCAGCCAGTGTGTACAATTGTGATACACTCGGTTGACATTTGGCTAATTCTTACATATATATATATATACATATATATATATATATATATATATATATATATATATATATATATATATATATATATATATATATATATATATATATATATATATATATATATATATATAGATATATATATATATGTATATATATATATCTATATATATATATATATATATATATATATATATAATATCCCCTTTTTTATATCTACAATCAAAAAGATTCGGAGGTATTAAAATTGCACCAATGTCCAGACTTTACATACAGTATTAGGAACTTCTAACAAAATATATGGGCCTGTCGTATCAACATGTTTATCCTAACTAAATTTTAAAAGTACAACAGACTATTAATGCTGAACTACACCAGGTTATGAGATTAAATTTTGTGCAAAGTAAATACTAGGGAAACCACTTACATACTTTTAAATAGGGCTTGCAGTTCGGTTTTAACCGAAACCGAAACCTCGGTTTTTTATGCCTCAAAACCGAAACCGAAAACCGTAGAAAAAACCGCGGTTCTAGCTATTTATTTTTCAAAATTTTTGGTTGGTATTATTCAGAAATAACATTAGCTTATCATACATTTGCACGTAATTTGTCTATTTAATGAAGCAGAAGAATGAAACCATCAAAGTGTGTTTACAATGAACGAATGGATAGGTGTAAGGGGAAGACGGTATGTGAACGTAAATATTCACGATTCTCATGGTAAATTTTATAACCTGGGCCTGGGTATTTTAGGAACGTGTAATTTCAAGCAAACGCAAGGAACCATTAGACAAAGGCTAATGGAGTTTGATGTTTTACTTAATACAAACATCGTAGCATGGACTATAGATGGAGCAGCAGCCAATATCAAATTTATATCTGAAAATCCATTTTGAAGACGGCGACGATGAAATTTTGACTCATTAAAACCTATATACATTTGAACCTAGAGGCTTTAAAAAAACTGTTCGGTATTTAAAAAATTCGTCAGTTCATTATAATATTTTACAAACAAGCGTTAAAAAGCATCATAATCGTGAATTAAGTTTACTCTTAGATTTCTGCTTATAAAACAAAGTATTCATGAAAGTTTACAAATGCTGTCGACCTTAGATTTGCTTCATTCTATCGACTTTGAAATTGTAAATTCTTGAAAATATTTGCTATTTGTAAAAATTACTATTGAAGCAATTTTTCGCTCGGATGCAAAAATTATTCACGCTAAAGGGGCTCTGCAGTTTCTCCAAAAGAAACAAGACTTATTTAAAAAATCCCTCATATTTAAAAAACCTGAATTATTTTCCTGAAAAAATAAATTATAATATGTTTTAATGAAGTTATCTAAATTTTCCTACAAATTTAAACTGAAATAGTTTTATTTAAAAAACCGAAAACCGAACCGAAACCGGCCGGTTTTGGGTGTTTTAAAACCGAAACCGCGGTTTCTCATTTTCACGGTTTTTTGCAAACCCTACTTTTAAATGGTGAACTATAAAGCTCCTGCAACCGACTTTAATCCAAATATTTTACTATCAGTACCAGCTAGCGTAACAACTTTTTTCGAATTTGGTCCACATTTTCAATTAGCTGCACCCTCGTAGATATATGAGAGATATTTCTAAATTTATCACAACTTGATGGTGGGTATATAAGATTCGGCATAGCCGAATATAATACTCTTACTTGTTTAAATTATAACATTTTTCAATTATTTAAATATAAATTAAAGAAAATAATATTGTTTAACAATTAGCAACAACAACCATTTGCAAAAACTATAGTAAGATAAAAAGTGAAGACATTTTTAATACTTATAGTATTTTAGC
Organism: Stomorhina lunata; assembly: GCA_933228675.1. Lineage (NCBI taxonomy): Eukaryota > Metazoa > Arthropoda > Insecta > Diptera > Rhiniidae > Stomorhina > Stomorhina lunata. Next base: position 95,664,484 of record OW121741.1, read on the forward strand.
AACAATAAAAATTGTCTATTCTGTTCTGACATTATTGTCAAAGAATTTATATGTCTATCTAAAGAGGATTGTATACTCATGACTTAGCACTGATTAGTTCACATGATGTTATGGACATTTGATTTTCGCAATAGGCTTGAATATTTTCTTTAAAAGTTTTAAAGATTTTGTGTGATCTTTACTTTTTTTTTAAGTATTTTTATTTGCCACAACAATATTCAAACCTTGTTGGTGTATGATTATGATAATGGCTGTCTGTCTAGTTAATTCTGTTAAATTGTGAAAAAAACGAAAATGTATGCGAATGTGTAGTCTTAAGTAAAAGGACGAATATTTAGATAAACATATGTACGCACTAAAATAAAAGTAAAGAAAAAATAAAAACGACATCATCAAAAGCCCAAGAACATGTTTTATGATATCTTCATGGTGATTTATTATCATTTGATTTTAAAAAGGCAGACGCCTTAACAAAAAAAATTATATATAAATACTTACTTGCCTATAGAATATACGAGTACTAAACATTTAGCAAGTCTTAGAACCAATACAAAAAGGGCTAAGTTCCACAAGAGCCACATTAATAGCCAAGTAAGTACTACAATCAAAACTTAAATAGGTTTACAAGTAGACATGTGGTATTTATGGCTGATTTTTTACAAATTACACACAGTTTTTATTACTTTGGGTTTCCTTCTTTTTTTTTGTTGCATTTTGTCTATTCTTGTAGCAAATATAAACATAAATTTATATAAACTCTCTAAGAACATTAAATTCATTTGTTGGTCTTTAATAAACATGGCAAATGATTAGAATGTGAAGAAAATGTAAGGAAAATAAATGAAAAAAAACGAAAGACTTAAGCAACAAACTTTATACATATTTGTAATAATGTCCCTCTTCAAATCACTTTACTTTCTTCTTCCCTTTTGATTGTAGCTTTAAATGCAGCTGTATTGGTGGCTGTTAGCTTTATGTCTAGTTGCTAATGCTTCTCACAATCTTGTCACTTGTATAAATTTTCTTTTAACCATTTCATTTTCATGTCCCAAGGGCCATGAGCGTGTCCATAAGTTCAACATTCTTGTTGGGTTTTTTTTACCATTTTCGATTATTTAAGTTAAAGTTTAAGTGCGCGTACAGTGGACTGGATACTTGAAAATTAAATGATTTTTGACATTTTCAGAAATTCTCTTTTGAATTGCAAGGCATTTCTTATCAAACCAACCTGGAACACACTGGATCTCAGGAAAGTTTTACCATTTTAACTTAAGTCACAACATCTGGTTGTTGAAGATTATGAAGCCATCGTCCAGGTACATGGGTAGTGAATTTCCTTATAAGGAGTTAAAAGGGGTTCAGTTCTCGTTTTTGGTCCATTATACTACATACATCGAGGACTATACCCAAAAGTGGACAAATCCAGTCTGCAGATTAATGTTACCAATATTGATGAGATGATAGAAACATTCTTTCAACTCTTGTGGAGGAGGGTTGGTTAGTTCTTGGTAAGGCCCATTATTAGGTTTCCGTACTGGAGATCTTAATAAAGAGTCCAAACGCGTCTTCTTCTACTCCTCTAGCAAGATTGTTTTAACAACAATTACATACAATTTTTAATTTCATCTTTCAGCGTCAGTAGTAGACATAATAATAAAAATTTTGCTTTAATAATTTGCTTCAATGAATCTTAAAATTTTTGATAAGCCGAATTGCGAATTCCGTCATTAACCGCAGCGATATCGAGAGAAATTGAAATCGTCCGAGATGCTGCAGCTAATACATTTGAAACAATTTTCAATAGAAAACACATGCTACTCGCGTTTGTAGATGGCATTGATATCATCGGACACACATTGCGCGATTTGACTGTCGCTTTTTCAAGTATCGAGAAAGAATCTAAAAAAATGGATCTAGTCATGAAATAAATATTAAAGGAAGTGCCACTTACTTTTTATTTTGTAAACATTAACCATTTGACAAGAAAGAATATCTGAAGTTTACTCAAAAAATGAGGCTACCTTACTTTTCAAAAAAAATTCCGTTTAAGTATCAAAATTGTTTGGTAATTTTTAATATTTCTTAACTTTTTTTCCCTATTATCCTTGACGCTCAGTGGAACATAGGGCCTCAACCACTCTTTTATATCGGAATGTTAAAGATTTTGTGTGGACTATAAGGTCTGTAATACAGATAGCGACTGGTTATTGAGTATTAAGTTATTTGCCATTAGCAGCCAGCATCAAACTGTAGGTCTTCTTCAATTAGTCTAAAAATAGAATCTAGTACATGTCCTTGACTGAAAGAAGTCCCCTCTATTTTACTTGTAGAGTTTGGGAAAACTAAGTAAGTAAAGTTTTTAAACTGAGATCCACAAAATTGCTCCTAGTGGGTGTTTTCATGTCAGTCATGTTTTCAAAGTCTAGTGAGTCCTTCCCTAAACTTTTAGGAACACAAGCTGTGAATATTATCTCAAACGCCTCAGCAGTTTGCCCGTAATTCGTTATTCAGTAACACACACGAGTTTTTTTTTTTAATTTAATGGTATAATTGAGATCTTATGTGTTTTAGCATCAAACAAGCTACAAACTACAAATTTTATTGATTAGAAAATATTAGTTATTTGAAGTTTTATTTATTTTTTTTTTTCAAACTACACATTTTAGTTCACAAATTTCCATAAAATAATCTTCGAGTGTGGCAACGATCTGTGTAATATTGACAAAATATACAAACTTCAAAGATATTCTTTATAGTCAAAAATTTTGAAGTGGCACTTCCTTTAGTATTTATTTCATGGATCTAGTTATCAACGAATTAAAACAAAACTGCTGGTTTCTACAAGCAGGCAGTCCTCATGAATTGGACCACATGTAATCGTTGAGAACTATAGCTGCGAGGTTGTTAAAGAATTTGTTTACCTTGGTACCGCCGTCAATATAAATAACGACATAAGTTTCGAAATCAAACGTAGAGTCATACTTGCAAACAGATGCTACTTTGGCATAAGCAGGCAGATAAGATATAAAGCTCTCCCTGTAAGAACTTAAGCTACGCTCTACAAAATGCTTGAATCATGTGTTGAATCATGAGCACTTGCACAGGCAGAGGAAGCTATTATTGGAGTTTTCTAGAGGAAGATTCTTTGAAAAATCTTTAGACCAGTTTGCATCAAAAATGAATATCATTGAATGGACAATGCGTTAGCATCGACATAGTAAAACGCATCAATAAGCACTGGCTGCGTTGGCTGGGACATGTTGTGCGAATGTATGAAAATACTCCAGCAAGAAAAGAACTCGAAAACGATCCCAAATGAATTCGTAAAAGAGGACGTCCGAAAATTCAATGGAAAGGCCAAGTAGAGAAAGACCTTTCAAAACTTGACCTCCGAATTGGAGAATATGCTCGGTCTTTGATCTTAACAGGTTTTTGATATAGGCCATAGAGTGGTTAGAAAAAAAAGTTAAGTCACCCACTAGGATTAAAGATAATGTAAAAATAATTATAATTTTGTATTTTTTTGACTGTTTCGCCATCTTTAGTCCGATTGTAACACTTTATATATCGGTGCTCACGACTCTGTAGGGGCTATATTTCTCACTTTCATATTTTTTTACTACCGCGTCAATTTCTAGTCATAAGTTTTTAAAATTCGATTCGTACCAACCCTAATCAAATCGAGTCCAAATCTAGTTTTTAAAAGTTATGACTATAAATTGACGTGGTAGTAAAAAAACTATCAAAAAGAGAAATGTAGTTCTTACAGAGCCATGAACACCGATTTATAATACATTATGAAAACGATACAAAAAGTGCGGTATTTGTAGGCGTGGGAAAAAAATTAAAATTTTTTTTAGAATTTTTTTAACACTATCTTTAATCCTACGGGGTGACTGCCACAACTATGTAGCTCCTGCTGTAAAGTGAGCAGGAGTGAAGCCATCACTGTTGAAAATTTTCCAGCAATATGGCTTGGAGTTTACTAAACAAAATTGAGCAATTTCTTTTTCTTGTTATTTAGGACGAGCTCTCAGGGGATGACCTCTACTTATGCTATGCATTGTGTGGGAACTAGGAAGATAGGTTGTGAAAAGGAGGATTTATCTATATTGCAATTGGAAGGAAAAACTTCTTAGGGTAGTGAATTCCACATATGTACTGTAAGACTAAAAAACGAACTTTTTCTATAGTGCGTTGTTTGGTCCACTGGCCGATTAACCATAAATGCATGTGATCTTACGGACTGAAAGGTGTTGACTAGAAATTATCGGGTTTCGGGAGCGATGTTCCTGTTAAAGCACATTTCAAAGTAGTGCCGATAGAACGGTGTTATTCAATCCATATTGCGAAGGGTACTTTAAGTACTTTAGGCATTGAAGTGCTGGCGAATACATGAGAGTTGTATTCCCTTTTTGGTCGGCTATAGGTGTTTTACATTTTAAAAAGATCACTTATACTCAAGTATCTCTTTCATCGCTTTAGAAAAACTATGCACTTGAAAGCTACACTCGACATTTAAAACATGTGCTAAATCTAACGAACATCCCATTGAATTCTCATGTCAAGAACATCAAGACTATCTGATTCCTGAATATTTATACCATCTATGGATACAATAAAGTTTATTATATTCACACGATCCCATTTGGAAACTGTTTGTCTTATAGCCACAGAAGAAGGTTTGGTCTATGGTTAAATTAATACGAATGGAAAATGTTACTTTCATCTGCAAAATAATAATAGGATTGGAAATTTAACATAGAAGGTCATTAATGAATATAAAAAATAGAGTAGAAGAAAGAACCGTGCCTTGCGATACCTCTAAATTCATATTGAACTCGTTTGATGAGATCCCATCTACAACAACTCTTATAGTGCGATTACTGAGGAAGCTCGAAGCTGATATCGAAAGAAGGTATTAGTATAAAAGTGCATCATGCCACACTCTATCTTGGAATTATCTTGAGCCATAGCTTTACTTTATTCAAACTGGTGAACAGAACGGCACCATTTTTCTGATAGGAATGCTAGTAATTTCCCAAATATAGTGACCCTTACGAAATCCATACATTCCTTCGATAAGTAAGACTCCAAATATTTAACCAACTTGTTATCTCCATTACTTTGGAAAGTGCTTTACAAATCGCCATTAGGCGGTAATTTACAGGATTGTTAGTCTCACCCTTTTTATATTAGAAGCCTTCCAACACGTACACTCAGGAAATTATTACAGTAACTGATTGTATGTTGTTTAGGAAATTTTCAGTTATGTTGTTTTCAAATGAATATTCATTTAAATTTATATGAAAATTGATTTTTAACTTATTTACCCAGCAAAACTTTGGTAATGGCAAGTACTCTGATAACTGGTT